>JADRCD010234962.1:3670-39917 GCA_019843815.1 Montemys delectorum
CAGATGTCAAGGTATGAATTTTGAGTTCAGGATTGCCATGATTATCAATATTTTATGATTTAGCAGATTTGGAAGAGCTAATAAATATAAAAGTAGATAAGAAATATATATGTAACACATTAGGCACACATACACATTGATAAGATGCTTTCATGGATATCATAACGTGGCTATTGCATATTTAGCAATGTTTGTTCCACAACTAGGGACTGGCCAAAACTTAACAAAGACATTCTTTATAAGTATATCTAGAACTATCAATATTTTCTCATAAATGATATGTGTACTAAAATTGTAGAGTTATTTTGATGAAAGAAACAAGAAAAATATTACTACAGGCTCTAGATTTTAAGGATGAAGAAACCAAGTATCAGAGAGAGTTGGAGTGATTCAGTGAGGCAGATAGCACCCCTGGGAAACTTGGGCTCCTGGATCCCCACATCTTCTAAAGCTGTGTACAAAGGATATTCCCAATATCCTTGTTGTGACTGACGTAACACATTTATTTTAGTTAATAGAAACATTTTAGCCTTCCTTATTAATTTAGAAGATCATTGTGACTTATTATCCATATGTGTATTTATTTACATCTTTTTATAAAAAGGAAGAAGGGAGAGTCTAGGCATCTGACAAAATCTTGGTTAAGAAGACAAGGTCGGTGTAATGAAAAGAGAACAAAGGTTATAAGGGGGAAAATTCTCAGGCTAAGGGTAATTGCTAGATCTGAATATAAATTTTACTACTGATTTAAAAGGCATGATTCATTCTTAAATGTGACTGTTGTCTTTGGGCCAAAAATTACTTCAGTGAAATAGATCTTCTCTTTTATGATGGAAATAAATGAGAAAATATAAGTTAACTTACAAAGATATAGTTTCATGACATTTCTTTCTTATACATGTGTATTCTATAAAACAAGGCACGTTTGTACTAATTATTTAAGAACAATTTCTTCTTTATAACACTTGTTCCAGTGAATCTTCTCTTATTCAAACTGTATAACAAAACTCATTAAAGCAACTTCATGTAGAATACCTTCCTGCAAAAATAACTATTTTCCATAAGTCTGATAAACAGTATATAGGCCAAGTGTATCTACAGTAATTTACTTGCCAGTAGTACAGTTGACATTGTTATACAGAAATTACAGAGTAACATTTGGATTTTATATTACAGTAGTGATTTAGCTCAGACTCTTAATGTAAAGTCCCAAGAACTAACATACAATAACTTTATACCCTTTCTTTTTTCTTTTTGGTTCTTGGTAAGGAATAATATAGTGAGAGCTGAGCTTCTGCTCCTTGCATTTAAAACCACCAGTAATTTTTGTTGGCACTTATAGAATTAATGGTCAGCAAATTCAAATATGTTGACCCCATTTTCCTAATGAAATGGAGAAAAGATATGTGTTACACAAAGTTTTATTAATGTTTTATAAAATGGTTGCTACAATCAAAGGAACTGCTCTGAAAATTAAATTACTGGGTCTACTGTGAAAATCAGCATAATATGCTCTGTTTAATTCAGTCGTGCTAAGATGTGAGAGTCTCCTTCTTTCTCTCAGCTTTCTCTCTCCTTCACCTGGGGGCATCTGCTGATTAGTCTCTTCTAGAGGTTGTTTAATGACTATTTTACAGGAACTGTCAGCTTCGTAAAGCCCAATGGCACTGGGCGTCACTGTATTACCAGCCGTTTTACACAATTTGCCTGACTGTAAATTGGAGGTTTAAAAGTACAAGGCAATGCTCCTATTTGACTTAGTAACTGGCTGACGGGGGTTGATTAATCCTCTTGTATTCGAATGTTTTACTCCAAGAGGTCATCTGTTGTTTGTCTATGCTCACTTTTCTGATATTAGAAACCCGTGAAATAAGGTGACTATTTTTAAAATAGAAGAAAGGAGCCCTTAATAAAATTCTTGTCAAATGCACTTTGGGGTGTGGATTCAAATCACAATTATACAATAAATGGAAAAATGTAGCCTTTGCATCAGCTTTAGTGGAAAAGTGAAAACCAATGTACCTGGTCAAGCTGGGTAAAGAACATGAATGTGGTAGCATTTTTTATCTGAAGAATAGTTTATTTTGTTATTTATTTCCACTTGGGAAAATGTAGCACTTATTCCTGTATTTTTTTTTTAAAAAAAAATCTTCTTACTTTTTCATGTTTTTCTATTAAACCAAAATAATCGGTATTCTTAGAATTGTTATTTTTTAAGTTAAGACATTGCTTTTATTCAGTCTAAAACATTTTATCCAATTTTAAAAACTGCATTCTTCATAAAAATAGATTAATTCATTGTAAGTTTAATATTTTCACAAACTTGTGTATCTTGAATGAGTACACTGGATATTCATCAATGTATTTTGGCCAGTTTTAATTTTATAATCTTTAAGGAACAACAGGATCAATAAATACACTAATCAATCAGAATTAGTAAACAAAAAGAATTACCTATGATCAAAAGCAGTCAGCATACAGAAGATGTCGCTTAGGAAATATTTAATAATTTTATGACTTCATACTTTCAAAAACTAAAACAATTATTTCTTGATAAAACAAAAGATACAACCATAAGTACTTTAAGGTATTTACAAAGAACAATCATTGTGTTATTTCTTAATTTTTTCTGCAAGAAGAGTTCTTATTATAAGTAACTAGAAGACAATAGACCCAGGAGAATGTGGGATAGATAGACTGAATTAATGTGACCATAATTCCTCCTCGTTTGCCTAACACCATTGTCATAGAAACACTTAAAAAAGAATTGTGACCTGTAGGTTTCCAAAAGACAATATGCTCAGGTACACATACAGAGACATATTGGCATCAAACCTGTAAATTCCTAGAGTAGCATTGTCTACATAACCAAGTGAGCCAAAAACTCACTTAAGTTAACCCAACACCTTTGTTTTGTTGTTGTTGTTGTTGTTTATTTGTTTGTTTGTCTGAATCTCAAGTTTTAATTCCACTGCAAATGTCCATAGAGCTAACATGCATTTAATTAAATAAAGCAGTGATGGAAATTCTCATGATTCCATAGCATGTTATTTGGAAGGTCTTTCTCAAATCTGAAAGGAGGGCAAGGACTCTCTGAACATAGTGATAGAGCACAGTTAATTATCTCCAAAGAGAGGGCTCTAGCCTTTATATTCAGACCTTGGCCTAGTTTTACTAAGGTCTTTTTTTGCACTTTGGGTGCCATGAAATGTGTTCATTACCTGTCGTATTTTGGAAGTTTGTCTTTACAAGGGTAGAAGCCATTTCATATAAATCTTGATGCTTTCTGAATAATTTATTACCTAGGATCATGTTGACCATGAAGTAAATATTTAAATAGTGTTTGAATTAAGCAGCCAAACATCAGGTTTTTTTTTTTTTTTTTCGATGTTTGAGAGATTCTCAGTAAAATATTCTAAATCACACCTCCACCCTTTAGATTCCTACTACCTCCTACTGGCAAGCTTGAAGGAACGCTGAGATTGTACTTCGAGATGGGGATGATAGTCTCAGCTCTGTCACATTGTGATTACCAAAGAGTGCACTTAACCTTGAGACTTCAATTTCTTATCAGTACACTTTAGAATTGGGTAAATCCTTGACAGCAACCATGCTCGGATTTTTGGCTCTCTGCTGCTTGAATCTGTAGTTGGCCACTCCCTGTCACTCCGATTGCAAGGGAATCATCATGGATAGTATTTACTAAACGTGTACTCAGGAAATGCACAGTACTTCTAAATCTTACTACGAAGCAATACTTTTTTTTTTTTCAAAACGTAAAATTAAGTGCTGTAAGTGTTGGAAAGATTAAATATTTTTCAAGGAACTGCATTAGCTGGAAGTTGCATAGGTAAAAATTTTGCTCTAGCTTCTCTGTGCTAATTGCTTTGTTTGTCCCTGCTTTTTAGATTGTGCTGTACTATGGTATTTGTGGCTCCCTCCCCGCCCCATTTCTAACAGGACCATACTGTAATGTTAGACATAGAAACTCTGAAGGTAACAACAGTAGCCTCTAAGAAAAGACCGATTGATTTTTTTTTCTTTTTTTTTTTTTTTGTTCTCAGAGATGAAGAGGTTCCCGTGATGCCCAATATGTATTCTTTCTCACCCTTTGGTGCTCAAAGTCATGCATTTTTGAGACAGATGGCCAATGTACTCTGTGGTCATAAAACCGAGCTCAGCAAGCTGCTGGCACCAGGACTGAACTTGTGACCTCAACATCATTTTCAGCACACCCAAAGCAAGTGAATTAAATAGCCAAAGAAAAAGTCTGACATGCACCACATGAAATGAAACACAGCCCTCAAAGTGTTCAAATATTTCTAAATCATTCATTCAATTTGTATTACAATGGTTTGAGACTTGTATTTTGTAAAGCAGTGTGCTGAAAATTTCAGGATAAATATAGTCTGCACCTCTAGACCTTATTGTTCAAGAGTTAAGAAGAAGCAATATTCTGCGTCATGTCCCCTCAAAGACGACACATAAACTTCATAATATACAAAGCCTGAAAAACTTCCATCCAGATATGAGGTACCAGAAAGACTTTAGAGGGCACTCTGAAAATTGTTCCTGCATTATCAATCCTCTCCTTGCCTAGGGTTTATTATTACAAATAGCCTCAAGTTAACCCTTTACAAGATAGCAACGCATGTCATTTTAATAACTCTCTCCATATATATATATATATATATATATGTGTGTGTGTGTGTGTGTGTGTGTGTGTGTGTGTGTGTGTGTAGTTTGTTTGTTTGTTTTTTTGAGACAGGGTTTCTCTGTGTAGCCCTGGCTGTCCTGGAACTCACTCTGTAGACCAGGCTGGCTTCGAACTCAGAAATCTACCTGCCTCTGCCTCCCCAGTGCTGGGATTAAAGGCATGCACCACCACTGCCCAACTAACCTACTCTATATATTAATATTTATAGCATCTTATTTTTATGTAATCTATGATTATGTTCAGTAAGATGGCTAATTTCATGTGTCAAAGAAACTGGTAAAAAAGGTCTCTGGATAGTGTGTATAAATGTTACTGCTGAATGTATCCATTAGGGCCTCCTGGCAAAAGATTAACATTAGCCGGGCAGTGGTGGCGCAAGCCTTTAATCCCAGCACGTGGGAGGCAGAGGCAGGTGGATTTCTGAGTTCGAGGCCAGCCTGGTCTACAGAGTGAGTTCCAGAACAGCCAGAGCTACACAGAGAAACTCTGTCTTGAAAAACCAAAAAAAAAAAAAAAAAAAAAAAGATTAGCATTAATGTATATGGGCTAAATAAAGGCATCACCGTTACCAGTCAGGGTCAGTTGAGAGTCCAAGCAAGGAAAAAATAATAATAAAGATGAATTGAGTCGCTGTAAGCCTGGGCTGGGACATCTGTCCTTTCCTGCCCTTGAACACTGACTCACCTGCTTCCTGGGCCCCCAACTCACACTACTACTCCTTTGTTTTCATCCTTTTGTTTCTTTTGCTGATAATAGATTCTTTACTCATATAATATATCTTGATAATAGTTTTCACTCCCTCTTATTCTCCTAGGTCCTCTCCATCTTGCCTGCCCTCGGGATCCTTTTCCGTTCTGCAGTCATAGAAGAGAACAGATTTTTAATGATAAAGTCTTCAGAATAATAGGTATAATAGTATTTCTTCATCTGACTCTGTTTTATCTTGTCCCACTAGTACTTTTATTATAAGATCACTTGCTCTTAGGCCTTTAACCTCACACTGAATTATACTACTAGCTTTGTCAGTTTTTCTCTTTGAAGTTTATAGATCATGAGTACTTTCTTGCCTTTACTCATCTAGTGTGCCATTTTCCATTTATCTGTTTATCTACCTATCTATTTACCTATCAATTATTTATCCATCTATCTATCTTGTGTTTCCTCTGGGTTTATTTAGATAATCTTAAATAATACAGAGAGCTATGTCTTTGATTCTCGAGTTTCATGGTTCTAAGACTGAAGGGTTAACCACATTGAGTTAATTGGAGAATCCTGTGTCCTGTTTTACTGCATATTTTTTCTAACAATCTACTTTAGGTTGTTTTGTTTGTTTTGTTTTAAGAATTCAGTTAATGAAATAATTATTTTTAATTAACCAAAAAAATATCTTTAAGTACACAGGGACTTTAAAAACACCATCATACTATAATTTTGTTCAATAAACAATAGTTAATATAAATAGCCCCTTAGTCAACTCCACCCCCTAAATTTTAAACCAGCTACAAGAAATATTTAAAATTAATTTCAATACTATCATCAGGGCACTATAATGTCTTTTTGTTTGTTTGTTTATTTGTTGTTTGTTTGTTTGTTTGTTTAAGACAGGGTTTCTCTGTGTAGCCCTGATGGTCCTGGAACACACTCTGTAGATCAGGCTGGCCTCAAACTTAGAAATCTGCCTGCCTCTGGCTCCCAAGTGCTGGGACTAAAGGTGTGTGCCACCACTGCCAGGCCTATCATGTCATCTTATTACTAAACTAAGAATAAACACAGTATTTTATTATTAGCTGTCTTCACTATTCTATCTTAATTTATATTATATTTACGGTACAATTTTGCAAATCATGCAACTAAATATTCTTCTATGTTTTACTTCTAAGGCTTATATGAAGTAATGCTAATTAAAACATCCATAATGGTTAAAAGGAAGAATGAAATTCTTAACAGTAATTGCATATCAAACAAAAAATAATTGAACCCCAATTTGTAGAAGATTGTTTTTCATAGCCTTAGCAATAGGACCTTGGGATAGACTGAAAGACCATTTGACCATTTTTCCTCATAAAGAAACATATTGGGTCTTTAGATCTACAATGATGATGGTATTAGGAAATTCAGGCAACAAAAGAGATCACTCTCAGGCTTACTGCCAGATTTTTAAACCGACTATAATATGTTACTTTTGCCAAGTAAATGAAATCTGAACGCTGGATAAAACATTTGAAAAAAAAAAAAAAGACAGAAGCCCATGCTGACTAATAGGCGCTAATGTGTGAATAATAATTAGTGTGATTAGATGGCTGGCTCTGTGAGAGTGAAACTTTTAGAAATCAAAACATTCATGTAGGGGGTACATACATATAAATAAAGCTTTAAAATGGGCTAATATGGTCTGTAATCTATGAAAAATGCCTGTCAGTATACCAAATAGGGAATTCTCATTTAAGTTATAGTAACCTTAATCATGGGAATTTTATGAATGTAAGTCATTATTGTAACCTTATAGAATTGGAAAAATGGAGAGAAGGGAGAAAGGGAAGAATGCTGAGAAAAGGAAGCATGGAGCAGAGACGAAGATGGGAAAGAGAAGAGGGAGTTATACAGGACTTAGTAACACTATAATGTGTGTAAGAAGGCTAGAAGGAAATTCTTCCACTTGCTAACCATCTACTAGTTACTTGTTTATCAAAATCTTGCCATATATCCACCCTACCATTAACTGCCTATACTTTAAAACTCTTATGAGTCTATTTTTTTCTCTCTTGCCCACACCACTTTTATCTAAATATTTAGGACAAGTTTTGTTGGTAAGTGATACAGAATTATAACTGAGAACCTGTATGAACCTTAGTTGATCTAACATGGAGAATTAATTTTAATTTTCTCTTGGAAATACTGCTGTGTCAAGGTTAGGGTTAAAGGTCATTAGAGAGGACAGCATATAATTTATAAGCCAAAATCATTCGCAGCTGATAGGGGTGGAAATCTTTCCATCAGAAATCTATACTCATTTAGTTTTCCTAAACAAATGCTTGTAAATGTATAAAAATAGTGTAAGCTTAATTAAGAAGCATCAAATTACCCTCTCCTTTTGTTCACCTTTAGAAAATATATTTAGTGGGTGATGATTAGAGACCTGCGTTGTTTATTCAACAAGAATAGAAACTGTAAATCACCTCATTCGAATGTGCTATCCTTGGCAAATGAAAATAACACTATTGATTCACAATTGGCAGTACTGCAATCTATTTCTTCTCTTTTAAGGAAGGGGTTAAAGTATTAATGCAAGTGGACACTAATGCCAGTTTCATTCCTTATATACATTTTTATTTTACTATCAAGCAACTTGCATGTAATAATGATCTACCAGAGACAAAACAAGTAACCTTATTATGATGCAAAATAAGCACATGTAATTTTTGTTGTTCCCACTACAAAGTGCTTGCAGACATTTAGGGCAATTCAGAGACATATGGGCCTAAGATTTGAATAATTTTTCGTTGATGCTTTTAGTCACCACTTCCACTTGCTCTATGTTTTTTCCCACACAAGAATATGTCCCTGAAATAAATAAAAATGGGTAAAAGGGATCAGATCATCAAAAGAATCTGGAAAAATATCAAAATCAAACAATACTTTCATGCAAAACTGATCAGAGCTCTCAAGCATAATAAGTCAGATAACAGAATAATATAAATTCAATATCTTATTCAAGGATGTCCTCAAATTTCACTCCATTTCTCTTCTTCCTTCCTTCCTTCCTTCCTTCCTTCCTTCCTTCCTTCCTTCCTTCTTTCTTTCCTTCCTTCCTTCCTTCCTTCCTTCCTTCCTTCCTTCCTTCCCTTCCCTTCCCTTCCCTTCCCTTCCCTTCCCTTCCCTTCCTTTACTCCCACCCACCGTTCCTTCCCTCCTTTTTATTTCTCTCTGTCTCTGTTTCTGTCTCTCTCACTTTGTGTGTGTGTGTGTGGGTGTATTAATGTGGCTCATTGGATATGTCTGTAATTTCCCACCCACAGATTTCTCCCACTCTCTATGTTCCTTCAGACAAGCACCCCCTGTATAACCACAGGCCACACTTGCTAGAAAACCATGCCAGCCACAAGGAGTTTAGGCTCCAACTCAGGAGGAGACACTCTGCTTAATCACAGGTAACACAAGCTAGAAGGCCTAGAACAAAAACATAAATCAAGATATCCAACAAATATAAAGCTGCAAATCACTACCTAGACCTATGGCCACCACAAACCTAGATTCCTAAATGCCCAAATTAAGAACACAATCTATAATATTCAGAGTAATACGTCACCAGCAAAGCCCAGCTACACTACTACAGCAGGCACCGACACTCCAATGCAGCAGAAGCAAAAGAAAAAGACCTTAAAACTAACTTTATAAAGATAATAGATGTCCTTAAGAAAAATGAAAAAAAAATCTCTTAAAGTATAGAAAAAGACAAACAAAAAAATTGAAGAAAATAAATAAATCCCTATCCCCCACAAGAAAAAGACAAGAAGAAACAAACAAACAAACAAACAAACAGTTAAAGGAAATAAATAACAGTGTTAGAGAACAGAAAATGGAATGAAAGTAGAACCAGTAAAGGAAAAAAAAACCTGAGGGAATTCTGGAAATAGAAAATCTAGGTAACAAGTAGAATTACAGACACAAGCATCACAAAAGCCGGGAGAAAAACTCTTGGTCTCAGCTGCTGAAGACTCAATAGAAGAAAGAGATGCATTGGCCTAAGAAAATGTTAAATTGAAAAATAAAAAACTGAAATAAACATCCAGGAAATCTGAGACACAATGAAAGATTAAATCTACAAATAATAGGAATAGAAGAAAATGAAGGTTCTATGCTCAATGGTCCAGAAAACATTTGCAACATAATCATAGAAAAATTTCTTACCTAAAGTAGGTGATGCCTATAAAGACAAAAAAGTATACAAAATATAAAATAGATTAGAACTTAAAAGAAAGTCCACTTACCACATAATAATCAAAATACTAAACATGCAGGAAAAAAAGAAATATTAACGGCTGCAAGGGAAAAAAGAAGAAGTAAAATGTAAAAGGTAAAGGTTATACCCACTAAAATCATGGACCAGAAAAGGCTGCCCACTATTTCACTCTCTATTCAATGTAGTACTTGAAGTTCTATCTAGAGCAATAAGTCAACAAAAAGAGGTCAAGGAAATACAAATTGAAAATGAGGAGGTAAAGGTCTTACTCTTTGTAGATGGTAATACACACACACACACACACACACACACACACACACAACACACACACACGTCTGTGTTGTGTGTGTGCAACTCCTCAAAGTGTTTGGATATGCAATTAACTCAAAGAAATCAGTAACCCTCCTTTATACACGTGATAAACTGGATGAGAAAGAATTTAAAGAAACAACACCCTTCACAATAGCCACAAATATAAAATATGCTGATGCAACTCTAAGAAAGCAAGTGAACTATCTGTATAACAAAAACTTCATGTCCTTGAAGAAAAAAATTGAAGATAATCAGAAGGTGGAGCAATCTCCCATGCTCATGGATTGGTGAGATTGACAGTGAAAATGACCATCTTACCAAACAGAATTTTCAGATTCAATACAATTCCCATCAAAATTCCAACACAATGTTTTTTAGACATTGAAAGAACAATTCTCAACTTAATATCAGGAAACAAAAACCTAGGATAGCCAAAACAATTCCAAATCCCCAACATCTCAATGGAGACTCTAAATTCTGTAAGAATAGGACCAGCAAAAAAAAAAAAAAAAAAAAAAAAAAGAAGGGGAACATACACACATGACCAACAACAAACAATAGGAATTAATAATCATTAGTCATTGATACCTGTCAGTATCAATGGACTCAATTTCCCAATGGAGAGTGTATGCCCACTAATAATATAGTTGGGTCCTCAGGCAGAACTATTTTCAATTTGCTAAGGAACTTCCAAATTGATTTCCAGAATGGTTGTAGCAGTTTGCAATCCCACCAGCAATGGAGAGGTCTTCCTCTTTCTCAACATCCTTGCCAACATGTGCTTTTTGTTCTTAGTCATTCTGATTCATTTAAGGTGGAATCTTAGTGTCATTTTGATTTGCATTTCTCTGATGACTAAGAAACTTGAGCATTTCTTTAAGTGCTTCTTGACCATTTGAGACCCATCTCATGGGAAAGGACCAATTCCTGACACTATTAATAATAATCTGTTATGCTTGCAAATAGGAGTCTAGCATGGCTGTCCTCTGAGAGGCAACAGCAAGTAGCTGACTTAGACAGATGCAGAGATCTATATCCAAACAATAGATGGGGCTTAGGGACACTTCTAGAAGAGTTGAGAGGCTTCAAGAGACTGGACCACCAACTAAAAGCATACATAATCTGGAGATAATCCCACTCATATGTTGCAGATGTATAGCAGGGTCTTCATGTGGGTTCTGACAAAACTTTCAAAGAAAAGTTAATACCAGTGTTCCTCAAATTATCCTACAAAATAGAAACAGAAGGAAAATTGCCTAATTAATTTAATGAGACCACAGTCCCACTGATACAGAAACCATGCAAAGCTTCAACAAAATTATATACCAATTTCTTTTATGACCATAGGTGCAGAAATATTCAATAAAGTATTTGTAAATGGAATGCCAAAAATATTGAAAAACATCATCCACCATAATCAGTCAATGTAATTCACCATATAATCAAACGGGAAGAAAAAAAAAAAAAGACACATGATCATCTCATTAGATAATGAAAACCCTTTAACAAAATCCAACATCCCTTTCTGATTCAAGGCTTGGATAGATTATCAATATATGGAGTAATATGTGGATATAATAAAGTCAATGTGCAGAAATCTTCTAGTTTATATCAACCTAAACAGAAAGAAACTTGAACACTACAATCAAGAGCAAGACAAGGCTGTCCGCTTTCCCCACATCCACATCTATTCAATATAATGCTAGAAGTTCTAGCTAGAGCAGTGTGACAACTGAAGATCAAGGAATGCAAATAGGAAAGGAACAAAGTAAAGTATCACTATTCATAGAGGATATAATCATGTATATAAGTGACTCCAAAATTCTACCAAGGGGGGCTTCTACAGCTAATAAATACCTTCACCAATATGTCTGGGTACGAGATGAACTTTAAAAAAAAGTAGCTCTTCTATATACAAATGACAGAGAGAGAGTGTGTGTGTCTTTGGGTAATCCTAAGCAAGTAAGTCAAAAACTTATAGGACAAAAAAACAGAGTAAAATTGTTTCTATCCTACCAAAAGCAAAGCATCACCAGAATTCCAACTCAATTCTTTACAGACTTTGAAAGTACAGTATTCGAAAAATAAAATAAAAAATAATTAAGGCAAAACAATCCTGTACAATAAGAGAACTTCTGGTGGCATCACCGTGTCTGCTTTCACACGGTATTACAGATTGCATGGTATTGACCTAAAATCATGCATGTTAATCAGTGGCATCAAAGGGAAAACACAGACCTAAATCCACTCATGTATGGATTTTGACTTTAAAAAAGCCAAAAAATATACAATGAAAGAAATAAAGTATCTTCAACAAATGCTTTAAAAATGCTGGTAAAAGATGGCTGCACATAGAAAAATGCAATTAGATCTATATTTATCACACTGAAAATAAGTTAAATTCAAATAGATCAAACACCTCAACCTGAAACCAAATACAACAAACCTGATTGAAAAGAAAATAAGGAATAGACTAGAAAACATCTGCAGAGAAGCCAACTTCCTAAAAAGAAACTGATAGCACAGGCACTAAGGTCAACAATTAATAAATGGGACCACATGGAACTCTAAAGCTTTTGTAAGGTAAAGGATAATGTCAAAAAGACAAAACAGAAGCCTACAGAATGGGAGAAGGTTTTTACCATCTGCACAACTGATATAGATCTGATATTCAAATTATGTAAAGAACTCCAAAACATCAGCATACCACCAAACCAAACAATTCAATAAAAATGGGATACAGAACTAAACAGTGAATTTTCAATAGCAGGATTTCAAATGGCTGAGAAACAAATAGATGTTCAACATTCTTAGCCATCAGAGTAATGAAAGTCAAAAGCATTTTGTTCATAGTAGCTTCATTCAAAATAGCAAGAAGCTGTAATATCTTATATGTCCTGTAATCAAAGAGTGGATAAAGAAAATGTAGTATATTACACAAAGTAATATTACTCAGCTGTTAGAGAATAGATGATATCATGAATTTGCAGGCAAATGACTAGAACCAGGAAAAAAATCCTAATTATGGTACCCCAGAAAGAGAAAGTCATATGTATTCACTTATAAGTGTATATTTGCTGTTAAAATAAGGATAACCACACTACAATCCATAGACTTGAGTGGCATACATGGATATCCCAAGAAGCAAAAGTTGAACAGAGTTTGTGGGTGGAATGCAAGTTAGTCAGAATGGTAACAGGAAGGTTCAGGTAGGGTAGAGAGTTATTGATTGAGAGATAACCAGAATGGGGAGCTTTTACGAGCGATGTGGAAATGTCTTTGAACCTACGAGAGTGACTTTAGGAAGGACTCCTATTAACGATGGACATGGAGCCTGAACTGGCCACCTTTTATACCAAGGATAGGACCCCAGTGGTGGGACTAAAGCCAATTACCCTGTTACAAAATCTCTAACCAGCAAATTCTCTTGCCTACAAGATGTGCTGGGGCAATGCTGGCTCAGAAGTTATGGGAGTGTCCATCCAGTGACTAGTCTAACTTGAGGCCAAAGCCAGGAGATGGAACCCATGCCTCACTTGACCTAGATTACCACACCTCAAAATTGGATGCCTCTAAGTCATAGGGTAGAACCAACATGACTAAAACCAACAAAAGTCAATGAAATAATTTCTAATGATATTCTTCTATTCCTATGTATTTGTGACTAACCCAATTGTCATCAGAGAGGTTTCCTCCAGTAGATGATGGGAACAGATACAGAGACCACCAACCAATGTGTACACATGGTTGGACACATGCCTCTGGCTGCATATGTAGCAGAGGATAGCCTTGTTGGTCATCAATGTTAAGAGAGTCCCTTGGTCTTGTGAAGGCTCTATGCCCCAGTGTAGGGGAATTTCAGGACTAGGAAGCAGGACTGGGTAGGTTGGTGAGCAGAGGAGGGGGGAGGATATAGGGGTCTTCAGAGGAGAAACTAGGAAAGGGGATAATATTTGAAATGTAAATAAAGAAAATATCTAATAAACAAAAAGAATAAATAAAATAAAATAATACAAAAACAAAAACAAATTCTCAGTTAAAATAATTTCTGGAAGATTAAGTAGAATGTAGATTTTTTAAATAATTATTATGCATGCCATATGTTTTCTGAATGCTTTGCTAATGTAAATTTGAATGATTGTACAACTTAAATATAACAACACTAATAGAAATCATATTTTAAAAATATATTTATAATATTCAACATTATCAGACAATCTGCTGCTCATATTCACTCTAGAAAGTTGATATTCACTCACTGAAAGTAACTAATGAACATGGGAAATAAATGAGGAAAATGAGTCTCTGGGATAATAATTAAAACAGTACCAAACTGAAAGATCGTGACAAAACATGGGATGACAGGTAGTGAAAATTAAAACCCCAAATTAATTGAAATATGAAATAAGCACTAATAATTAAAGCCCCTCACAAAAATTAAAGCTACTCCTCGCTCCTTCGGTGAGAAGAAGCTTGAGAGGTGTGAATGTGGCACATTAGAATATAGCCTGATGCTGGGCAGGAGTCAATTGCGACAGCCACCCAAGAGGTATTCAAAGATCATGCTTACATCTAGCCAACTCTAAACCCTAGCAAGCCAAAAAATAAGTCTAGTAACAGCTTATCTTTGGTTTCATAGGAATTTAAATTTATAGGTTTATTTGTGAGACAGTCTATAGAAAATGGAGATCATGAGAAATAGGAGACTATCCCTCACATTGAATAGAAAAATGTTTAAAGTTGGAGTTATGGGAATGTAGTTAATGTAACAATAGCTGGTTGAACACCTAGGAGTTTTTCTCCATAAGGCCTCTATATCACTTTAAACACAAACAGGATTTGAAAATAGGAAACTGTTAATTTGCCCTTAAACAGTATATATAATAACTGCTTATACAAGGAAGTATAATATTTGTTGGAAAAAATAAGGGTGAAAATTTCAGATAGTATGAGGATAAAGCTATCTTTAATAAAACTAAATAAAGAACAGAAATGCCATAAAAATATCATTATTTGTAAAAGAATCAACCTCATATTAAACAATTACATAAGGCCAATGTCAAAGCTTGTTTTGGTAAGAAAAAATAAATACATTGAAGGAATCATATTAAATTGTCTCCTAACATCAAGTGGGCCCATTCCCAAATCTTCAGGTCATCCTATAGACTATGAATGCATGGCCAGTACATAGGTGAGATTTCACAGGCAACATGAAATTTTGATAAATTGAGAGTATTCACCAGGGAGAAATAAAGTTTAGATAAGAAGCAAAGATATCCTCAAGGAAATCATACTAGACACTAGGAAATACTCAATGATAAAATTAACAATTGTGAGATTGTTATTAATTTTCATGTCCTCTAATTACAATTTTCAGAAGAAAAACAAATGCAAGAATGCCTCTTACATATGATAAAGATATTCTCTCTCAAATACTCTATACTCAACAATCTCAAGAACACAGGTTAACATATAACTCTGGCTACAGTCCTGGAGGCTGACCTATCCCAGAGACAAGCAGACCTGCCAACATCTTGGAAAACCAGGGAGGACTCTGTCCCAGAATCCTTTCCTTCCAGGTTCCTTAAGCACATTCATCAGCTTGAAGTGCACCCTGTCCTCTGTACTCTACCTCTATCTTGTATTCCAGGAGTCCTGCCAACAATAGGAATATCCAGGTTAGACCACTCCTCTTGTAATTCCCTGTCTCCCAGGTCTCCCTGGTCCACATCAGTCTCCTGATCTCCATTGCCAACCCCACAACTCTCCCTATTTTCCTTGAAACCTGCTGGCAGCATGGACATACAGCTCTTCCTGCATAAGCAGACACCTAGGGATCACTAGGCCTACAACATCTGGGACAACTAGCTCACAATGCTGCCTCCCTTCCTGTGAAGCTGCTGATACTGGAGACTACCAGATGGCTAAAGGCCAGCTTAAGAAGTGAAGAGGTCAAAGCAGCAAGATAGAGTCTATTTTGTCCTCTAAATCCCATTTTAAGCTGCTGTCCTTAGAGTTACAAGGCCCCTACCCATGGGCTCTGGGAAAGAGACCACAAAGCATTGCCAGCAATCATAGATAAAACAGCTCTGACCAGCTGGCAATAACAGGAAAAACTGGTCATAATAGCAGGATGAGTTAAGAAAACATGAATCACTCCCATGTCAAGATGTTCCGTTTAGATGTGTGGTCCCTCCTTGTGGTTTGAACAAATTCTATGCACCAATCAGCTTAAAGGTTAACATTCCTTTACCCATTTACTCAATCATATAATGCCACGGCCTGAAAGCACAGCTTGCAAATTTTCCCTATATAAACCTTAAGCCCCTAGACCAGAACATTATTTTCCTAACCTGTTGCACAGAGAGGTTTGTGACCTGAGTCCCAGCATGTATAAAGACTCTTGTGTGCTTATATCTGAGTTGTGGTCCCTGGTGGTCTCTTGCAAATCTCGAGAACTGGGCATAAGAGAAGGATATGCATAGTATGTATTCACTGATAAGTGGATATTAGACAAAAAATTTCAGGATACCCAGGAGACAATCCACAGAACTCAAGAAGGTTAACAAGCCAAAAGACCCAAGTGAGGCTGCCTCAAATCCCAATTGAGAGAAAGAACAAAACAATCACAGGAGGCAAAGGGGGAAGGAATCTGAGCAGGAGAAGAGGGGAAGAGGAACATGATCAGGTATGGGAGAGGGGAACAGAAGAGAATCCCTGAAGGGCAGCAGAGTGAATGGAAATATGCAACCTCAAGGGGTGAGAGGTGGAGGAACCCACTACAAAGTACCAGAGACCTGGGAGGTGAAAAATTCTTAGGACTCAAAAGTCAGGATATTAGATAAAATGCCCATTAGCAGGGAGAGGGAACTTGTAGAGTCCACCTCCAATAGAAATACAGGGCATCAAGTGGAGGGATGGGTGTTGCCATTCCACAGTCAAAAAACCTGACCCAGAATTGCTTGTGTCTAAAAGAACTTCAAGGACAAAAATGAAGAGGAGACTGAGGGAAAGTAGGTTCAATGACCAGCCCGAATTGGCATCCAACTAAGGGGGGTGTTCCACAGCCTGACACTATTACTGATGCTATTGTGTGCTTACAGATAGGAACCTAGCACAGCTGCTCTTCAAGACTAAGACAGACACAGATACAATCGAAAACAGTTGGAGACCCCTGTGGTTGAGTTAGGGAAAGATTGGAAGAAGATCAGGAATGTGACCTCATAGGAAGACCAGCAGTCTCAACTATCCTGGACCTCTCAGATCTCTCAGGAACTGATCCACCAACAAGGCAGGATACATGACCTGGTCTGAGGTCAACAACACATACATCAGTTGACTTCCTTGTCTGGTCTCAGTGGGAGATGCACATAACCCTTGAGAGACTTGAGGACCCAGGGAGTAGGGAAACCTCACAGGGGATGGAGACATCCTCTTGAAGACAGGGGGAGGTGAAAAGGCATGAGAAATTGTGGGAGGGTGGACAGGGAAGGGGGCAAAGACTGGACTGTAAAAGAATAACAGTAATCATAATCATAATCATCATAATACAAAGAATACAATCAACAAGATTCAGGGCAAGATGGCATAACCAGATCTCAACTATCCTACTGCAACAAGTCATGGAGACCCTAACACAGCCACAGCATAAGAAAATGCCATTAAATCCAATTTTATGAAGATAATAGGGGCCTTTACAGAGGAAATGAACATGTCCCTTTAAGAAATACAGGAAAATAGAACCAAACAGGTGAAGTATATGAATAAAACTGTTCAATAAATATATGCTATAAAGAAGATGAAAAACCTAGGGAAGAGAACAAGAACTATAGAATCAAGTATCATCAAAACAAATACAAGAGATGGAAGAGATAGTTAGTGGCATAGAAGATATAGTAGAAGAAATATATACATCTATCAAAGAAAATGTTAAATCTAAAAGACTTCTGACATGAAACATGCAGGAAACTAGGGGCACTGTGAAAATACTAATCCTAAGGGTATTATGAATAGAAGAAGGTGAATATATCCGCATCCAAGGTCCAGAAAATATTTCCAAGAAAAATCATAGAAGAAAAGTTCCCCAACTTAAACAAAAAGATGCTTGTAAACATACACCAAGCTGTCAGAACAACAAATAAATTGAACCAGAAAAGATAATCTTCACATTGCATAATAGTCAAAGCACTAAATGTACAGTACAAGGAAAGAATAGTAAAAGCTTCAAGGGAAAAAAGCCAAGTAGCATATAAAGGCAGACCTATCAGAATTATACCCATTTTCTCAAGAGAAGTCAGAAGGACCTTGGCAGATGTCTTATAGTCTCTAAGAAACCACAGATGCCAGTACAGATTACAACACCCAGCACAACTTTCAATTTTCATTGATGGAGAGAGTAAGATATTCCAAAAGAAAACCAAAAAAAAAAAAATTAAAAAACAGTATCTATCAACAATCCAGCCATGCAAGAGATACTAGAAGTAAAATTGCAACTGAAGGAAGTTAAGGATACCCAAGAAAACACAGGAAATAAATAACTCCACACCAGCAAATTCAAAATAAGGGAAGCACACACACACACACACACACACACACACACACACACACACTACCACCATCAACATCAAAATAATAGGAATTAAATATCCTTGGTCATTAATATCTTTCATCACCAATAAACTCAATTCTCTAATAAACAGACACGGGCTAATTGAATGGATGCAAAAACAGGGTATTTCACACTGCTGCGTATAAGAAACACACCTCAGTGACAAAGATAAACTTTGCCTCAGATTAAAAGGCTGGGAAAGGAGTTTCTAAGGGAACAAACCCCAGAAGCAAGTTGGAATATACATTCTAACATCTACAAAAATACTTTCAACCAAAGTATTAATCAAAAGAGATGGGATTCTCATTGTGGTAGCTTGAATAGTTTTGGCCTCCAGAGACTCATATATTTGAATGTTTGGTATATAAGGAATGGCACTATTAGGAGGCGTGGCCTTGTTGAAGTATGCATCCATCGCCTTGTTGGAGGAAGTGTGCTACTGTGTGGGAGGGCTTTGAGGTTTCCTATGCCCAGAATCCCCTGAATATGAAACAAGATTCTTTGCCTGACTCCCTTTGGAAGGCAGTCTTCTCCTGGCTGCTCTCAGATCGAGATGTGGGACTCTAGGCTCCTCTAGCGGCATGTCTTCCTGCATGCTGTCATACTTCTATCCACGACAGTAAAGAGAAAAGAGATATACATGTGAGACTGTGAGCCAGTCCCAATCCTATGTGTGCATTTATTAGAGTTGCCTTCATCACGGTATCTTTTCACAGCAACACAAAAACCCTAACTAGCAAACCCATCCAGAGAAAAGAGAACTAAGATGTCACCTCTATTTTGAATATCTATGTCTCAAATCCAAGGACACCCACAGTCATAAAAATTATTAAATCTTCCATCCCAATTGAACTGAACACATTACTTCAACATCCCACTCTCACCAATAAACAGGTCATTGAGGCAGAAACTAATTTGAGAAATATGAAACTAGCAGATGTTATAAATCAAATGGACCTAACAAATAACTACAGAACACTTCAATCAAACACAAAGAATATACTTACTTCTCAGCACCTCACAGAACTTTCTCCAAAACTGATCATATACTAGGTCACAAAATAAGCTTCAACAGATACAAATACATTGTAATAACATTGGGTATCTTATCAGACCACCATGGATTATAGCTGGACTTCAACAACAACAGAAACAAGAGAAAGCCTACAGACTCATAGAAATTGAACAACTCTCTACTCAGTGGTTTCTGGGTCAGGCAAGATATTAAAGGCTTTGTAGAATTCAATGAATTATAGGCACAACATATGTGTTATAAAACACAATAATAACAGTATTAAGAAAGTTCATAGCAGTAAGTGCTTTCATAAAGAAACTGGAGAGATCGGTATTAGCAATTTAATAGCACACCTGAAAGATATGGGAAAAATAGAAGACTAAGAAGCAAACAAACCTAAGAGGAGTAGATTGAAGGGGATAATCAAACTCAGGGCTAAAATCCATCAATTAGAAACAAAGAGAGCAACAACAAATTAAGAAGCAAAGAGAACAATATAAGTAATAAGTGTAACCAAGAACTGGTGTGTGTATGTGTGTGTGAATTTGTGTGTGTGTGCGTGCATGAAAAATCAACAAGAGAGATAATATTTTAGCCTAACTAAATGAAAGGGAGAGACACAGCATCTGAATTTACAAAATTAGAAGTAAAAATAAAGAAAAAACAATAGACACTGAAGAAATTTAAAGAATCATTATGTTCTTACTTCAAAAATCTGTGCTCCACAAAACTGGAAAATCTAAAAATATGGAGGATTTTCTAGATAGATACCACTTACTAGGGTTAAATTAATATCAGGTAAATTATTTAAATAATTTTATAATCCTTAAGTGAATAAAATCAGTAATTTAAAGTCTCTCAATCAAAAAAAAAAAAAAAAACCCAAAAGAACAAACAAAACAAAACAAAAAAGCTCAGAGCCAACTGGTTTTAATGTGGAATTATACCAGACTTTCAAAGAAGAGCTAATGCCAATACTCCTCAACCTATTCCACAAAATAGAAACAGAAGGAACATTGTCAAACTCATTATTTAAGACTACAGTCACCCTGAAACCTAAACTATATAAAGACTAAATAAAGAGAATTTCAGACCAATTTCCCTTATGAACATTGATGCAAAAAATATTTAATATATATACAAATGAATCAAAGAAGATATGGAAAAGCACATCCACCATGATCAAGTAGACTTAGTCACAGGGATGCGGGGATAGTGCAACATATGAAAATTCATCAATGTAATCCACCATTAAACAAGCTGAAAGAAAACAAACAAACAAACAAACAAACAAAAAACATGATCTTCTTATTAGATGCTGTCATAGATTGAATATATTTGGCCCAGGGAGTGGCACTATTTGGAGGCGTGGCCTTGCAGGAGTAGGTGTGTCACAGTGAACATGGGCTTTAAGACTCCAGTTCTAGCTTCATGGAAGCCAGTATTCTGCTAGCGACCTTCAGATAAAGATGCAGAACTCTCAGCTCCTCCCATGCAATGTCTACCTGAATGTTGCTATGCTCCCACCTTGATAATAATGGACTGAATCTCTGAACCTGTAAGCCAGCCACAATTAAATGTTGTCCTTATAAGAGTTGTCTTGGTCATGGTGTCTGTTCACAGCAATAAAACCCTAACTAAGACAAAAGTTAGTACCAAGAGTGTCATCTAGGTGGTACTGGTTTTGAAGGCATGAAGGAGTCATTAAGAGCAGCTGAGGCTTGGCACTGTGAGAGGCCATGGAAGGCCAGTGGTAAAGGTATAGCCTTAGTTGTAGCTGACAGCCCAGGACTGAAGAAGTCATGCAAAGGATTTGAGGATTGGCACCATTAAGAGAGCCAATAAGAGGCTATTGGGGAAGCCTAGTTGCAATGGAAGACCCCAGAGCATTGGAGATGCCGATACCATGGTATGATCACCAAGAGCAGCAGTAGCAGTGGAGTATATCAATCTGAGCTTACAGTGCTACAGAGGGCAGTGCTGGAGAAGTGAAATCAGCACTTTAGAGGAACCCAGAAGTTCATATGTGGCCTTAGGCATACAGTCTTTCTGTTGCAGCCTCTTGAGTAGTTAGGATTATAAGCCTGAGCACCCAAGTTGAGTGAGAAATAAATAATTTTTTTTTTTTACAAAAATGTTTATCTAGTAAGAAAAATTATTTCAAAGCCAGTATGACATTTTCCAGATTCGTTGATGGCAATCACCTATTCATAGACTCCCTGTACAATTAACATCACTTCAGGTCCTCAAAAGTTCCATGCTGCTTCTCAGATGTGTTCCAAGTCTGGCCATTTTACTCTTGTTATATAATTAACATATAGAGTTCTCAAGTAGTCAAAGTGAGAGATCTTGAAGGCTTATTGAATACTGTATGTATTTCCCACACTGATAATAAATTACCTATATTCATTGTTGCCTCACAATTAAGTCTCTGATAATTTAATGACATAAATAGTCCTTCACTCATGTCTATTTTTAAAAAATATTACAATATAAATGAAAATTGGGTGCCATTGAATGCATGTGCAAGGCAGAGTAA
The DNA here is from genome assembly GCA_019843815.1 of Montemys delectorum. Taxonomy (NCBI): domain Eukaryota; kingdom Metazoa; phylum Chordata; class Mammalia; order Rodentia; family Muridae; genus Montemys; species Montemys delectorum. Next base: position 25,822 of record JADRCD010234962.1, read on the forward strand.
AACTTACAGGAATCCATTCTCAACTTCTCCCCTGTGTGCCCCTGCTGTCTAATTCTGACTTTCTGCACATACTGCACATACACTCTTGAGCTTTCTGGAATTTTTTCCCTGAGTTGTGACAAAATGACAACAAAAGTACTGCCTTAATTACATAAAATTCATCTTATCAGACTTGGAAGCAAGAGACTTTGCAAATTGGGCCATCTTGCTAGCGTGTAATGCCCCAATTATATTTTTGTAGTCATTATAAAGGTTTTTTTATTATGTTGCATAATTTTATATAATTGACTATCTTACAAAACCTTCAGCTAATGTCTGTTATACACCTATGTTTAATGTCATGGTAGATATATGATTAAGTGAAGAAATCTGAGAGATTCAAGGCTATCCTTTACATATTTATTATCAAATTATGAATTCTTCAGTATTATATAATATCTAAAAACTTACAACATGTATTCTATACTTAGAAGTAATATGGCCAAAAAAGCATTTTCTAACCTGTAAGTGATTCTGTCTAAGCCTATCAAGTAAGAAAATCACAGCTTTTACTGCATAATATCCACCTTATTGTTCTTTGTGTGACAGAATCTCTTTTAACAAAACATCAAGAAATAATAAATATCAAATATCCAATACATGTTTGTCATAATCTAGATTATTTACAAAACCAATTTAGCAATTTTATTTTAAGGTATGATGTATCATTACATGATATGAAGTATCCATTTGAAAAAATAATCAAAAAATTAGTTGATTGCTATAATTTCAAACATTGGGGTCTGTATCATAATATATCCTGAAATGAGGTATATTAGCATAACTTTGATAACTTTAAGAAAAAAAGTGTTTAGGGAATGGAACTGGGATACAGTCGACAGAATAGAAAGAATTGAGTGCTAATGTGTGCTATGAAATGCCTTCGAACATGAAGCAAAATTTCACTTAGCTGTCTAATTCTGACTTTCTGCACATACTGCACATACACTCTTGAGTTTTTGGAATTTTTTTCCCTGAGTTGTGACAAAATGACAACAAAAGTACTGCCTTAATTACATAAAGATTGGAAGGTGTATAACAGCCCTTCAAGACGACTGAAGAAACTGCACTTTCAACACATACTTCAAGATTAACATGTAGATAGATCACATAAAGATTTAAATGGACACACAGGTTATCGTCATAATGTCAGGTGTCCTTTCAAACATGCTACTATTTGTGTTTAGAACCTAGTACTTTTAAGAGCAAAATACAATTGTATTTTTCTGAAAGTTAGTTAAAACCCTTGTGCCAAACCTTAGGTTTTCTGCAAAACCATTTGACAATATTGTGAATTAAAGTAACACCATTTTAATTATTAGTCATCCACAGTGACATCATTTATATAATTAGTTTAGCCCAGACCTCACATACACATCTTCCTCTAGACAATTTTCATCATTCTATCATTCTGTGCTCAGAGGCAAGAGAAGAAACCAAATGCAATTTTCTTCTCATGTGATGACAACACTGATATTTAGGACTTGAAGGACTTTTCCACTACACAACTGTTTCATTATTTTAATCAGCATGCTTACCACTGTCAAATAATGAACTGCTCTTCCTTGTGCTTCCTCAATTTTGCCAGGTGGAAAATGAAAAATAAAGAAACCATAAACTCTTTTATTTCTGCTATTATTGGTGTTAGAGCCCATTTTTGATCCCGCTCATGATACAAGAACAAAAGAATCTTGGTAGTGTGCCTTCGGCCCTTCCTTTCCTCAGATCTACGGTATAGAAAGGTTGTGCTGTTTCGTGCGCAGTACTTTTGTTCTGGGAGATTACTGAGTACCAGCATTCGTTTCTAATTCTCTGTGTAACTAGCTGCAGCTAAATGCTACACTTGTACTAGTCCAGTGAACTGAGAGAAATATAACCTAAGCTTAGACTGTCAAAAAGGTAAGGCTAGGTACATCACTAGAATATTCAAAGGATTCTTATCTTTTACCACTAAACCACCCATTCTTTATCTGGGTGTTAAGATGTATACATGGGGAAACAAAATGGAAATCACAAACATATCAAGAGAAACAGAGTCACGATTGGATTCTGCACATTAAAAATTTTTTACAATTCTTGAAACAATACAACATACAGGATGTATTATTTGGCTGGGCTGTGGTGGCGCACACCTTTAATCCCAGCACTTGGGAGGCAGAGGCAGGCAGATTTTTGCGTTCGAGGCCAGCCTGGTCTACAGAGTGAGTTCCAGGACAGCCAAAACTATACAGAGAAACCTTGTCTCAAAAAAAACCAAACCAAACCAAAACAAAACAAAAAAAGAGGTATTATTTTTTATGAATAACAGAATAAAAATACAGAGACATGTATTATCTTGCCTTCAGATATGGAATAGATGTATCTAAAGAGAGTAAGTACAATAATATTAGATCAGATACATTGAGTGTGTATGATAAAGATGGACCCATGCCACAGGCTGGTCGATCTGGGCCTCCCTCAACCCGCAGGAGAAATGGGGTCCTAGTCAGGTCGACGAGGCATAGGCGAAGAAATGATGAAGTATAGGATCTGAATGTATTTCTTAAAAATGGCATCAGACTTTTGCAGTTATTGCAAAAGAGAAATGATAAATCCGGCAGCCTAGTAATTAAGGTACATCTGAGGCACCTGAAACACACTGAATCTAAAGCAGCAGCCATCTTCTCTGGATAGGTGCTGCATCCCCCGAGCCCAAGCAGGGCCGGGAGGACTGTGGACTGCATCCCAGTCCAAGAGCGAGTCCAAGAAAGAATCCAAGAGAGTGCACAAGTCTAAGAGAGAGCACAAAGTGAAAAGCAGGCTTATATGGTATACAGGAAAGAGGGCGAATGACAAGAGTCACGTAGATGGGCAGGGGTCAAAATGATCAGAGTGCAGGACTGAAGTCACGTAGGCAAGTGACTGCTACACAAGGCCGGTAGGTAGGATCACGTAGCCAGGTGTGAAGCAGGTGGAAGAGAGCAATGGTGCCCTCCCCGCTGGGGCTAATTTGGTATTCCTATACTAATTCTCTACTTCTGCTGGAGGCAAGACTAGGATAGTCTGATGTGGCATTTCCTGTTAATTCTCTGGGTCTCCCTGGCTGGAGACATGCACCTGAAAGTTCTTACCTAAACGTTCTAGCTAATGGCCTTGAGTTTCTAGTATGTAAAACAGTTCTGACTATTGTGAGACTGCCCTAAGGAATGAGGAATGAGCTTGACCTCTGTTGTGACTCTAAGGGCAGAACCTATCAGACAGGCAGATTCCTTGAGAGAAATTCCAAGCTAAGGATAGCTTGGAATTAAATTAGGATATATTGGAAACATCGTGCTGGCCAGGCAACAATGCCCAATCTTAGCCATAAACGAATCATTTCTTGGGGTACCTTTATGCCTAAATATGAGGGTGTGTTGACGATTGGAAAGACTGATCTGGAACACATCTTTGTTAGGAGATGCCAGCAGCTACCTTGAATAGCCAAGAGGCACGGGTACCCCTTTGGGTCCTTATTGCCTCTTGCCCTTGATCAGGTTTTTAAGCCTGATACTGCAGACGTGACTGGCGTAGACGAGTGTGCGTGGCAGACCCAGGTTGCGTTGCTATTTGCATAGGCATAGGCTACCTCTAATTTTCATATTAAATACTCAAAAACATGAAGTTACTGGGCCAAAGTCACAGTACTACTACCCAGCAAAGGGAAAATTTAAAACTTCCATTTCGACGTCTTTTTCATAAAAGACGCTCTGGACAACCATTCCCTCCTGTGGCTCTGCCTATAGGTACAGAGGATTTGTTTGTGGTGATAGTTTACTTTCCTTTCAAAAGCCCAACAGCTGTGACTAGCTCTTTGAGAAACACAGGTCCCCTTTGCTTATAAGAAAAAAACTTTTCTATTTCTGTTTGCTTATATGATTCTTTCCCAAGGTGCCAACCTATTTCCCAAGCAAGAGATTCTGAAAGGCAGAGACTAACTCAATTAGTAGTCTCTAAGACAGAATCCAGCATATGGTAACAACGAACCATGGAACCTTTGAACTTCCTGTGTAAATGAATTAAATTACATTGAAACAGAGTTTTTAGGCACACAACCAATGAGGGAACATGTTTAAAAAAAAAAAAAAAAAAAAAAAAAACCTGCTCTAATGTCATAAAACACGTTTCATAATCGCTTACCTGCTCCTTTAAGAAAGTCACTTTGCTTGGTGACGCCATTCCTACATTTATAAGAAGCAATATCTTCACATAAGAGTGCTATTTGAAAATAAAATGAAACGGAGAGGAAACAACTGTGGCATAGGACCTGGAGTATTTATGAGCCCTCAGTACTGCCCCCACCTCAATAAATATTGTCATTCTCATGATCACATTGTTAAAACTTTACTGCCTTTTGGGGACTCTGTAAAGTCTAAACTGTAGAAAAGTGGGGAGCTGCACAGAGTGAGAGCACATAGACAGAGATGACCTGGCTTCTTTGCCCTAAGTATTTCTTCATTCGCACCTTAACCTGACCCATGTACTTAATCTGCTTTTGTATCTGACCCATCTGAACTCCCTCTCTACCCTACCAGAGGGCCATGTTTTCACTTAAAACTTTTCTCTTCTCCACCTTTTGCTTCTCTCTCTCTTTCTCTCTCTCTCTCTCTCTCTCTCTCTCTCTCTCTCTCTCTCTCTCTCTCTGTTTGTCACTTCCTCCCCCTTCCTCCATCCCTCCCTCTCTCTGGACCAATTATACTAGCCTCCTGAAATCTTGCACTTTTAGTTGAGTTTTTAAATTAAAACAAAGTAACATTTGAATTTCTCAAAATGTTGTGATTATATAGCAAATAAATCTGCTGGATTTACTTGGAGGGTTCTGATAAAAAAAAAAAGGAAGGATATTCTGGGGGAATTCTTTTATTTCTAACTTTATTTCTCATTAGGAAAAAAAAACACTTTTGTTGAATCATGTGAGCCACTTTTTAATGAAAACTGTATGGTTCCATAACCTGAGCTACATTACACGGAGGAATTAAGGGTAAAAATGCCCTTTGCTCCTCCTGTATCCTACTCAGAATGAGTTCCTCATCCCAGGGCTCAGATTCATAGATCACCATTGCTAGTCTCGAGCAGTCTATAGTTGTATAGCTGAGAAACATTATTCTTTAAGTAGGCTTACAAGGGCCAGCCTTAAAACCAAACAATGATTTACAGCATTGATTCTTTGAGGAAAGGCATTTCAGATCCCACATGAGCACCTAATAAATGGATGTTTGTAATGCTTGTAGGCTGGAGGCTGCCTTTATCAGGAAGAAAATAGTACATTGATGATTCTTATTTTATTCTCACTTCAGCACTGCAAGAGTGCACAACAGTGTGCACTAACTACTTAATAAACATAAAAGGAGGATTTTATTAAAAGTAGAACTTTTGAAGGATTCTTTTACCCCAAAATTTTTGGATTTCCCTCTACCTACATTTGTTCTTGCTCCTCTCCACCAACACTTGAAGATCATCTTACCTCTGGACTAAGAGGTCTTCTGAGAACATCGTTCACACCTCTGTAGGTCACACTGGTAACAAAGGCTTGCTCACTTCTCTGCTTTATTTCTTTGAGACATGGATTGAATTTTCAGCAAATGTGTGTCTCAGTTCAAGCACCAGTGCATAGATGGGCAAGGGTGGTGATGTGTCTCCTCTTCCTAGAGTTAGATGACTGTGAGCACAGCACAAGACAGTCAAATGCATGAAGACTCTGTATCTCTTAAAGATCCCTACTGTAATTTCTCTGTAATAAGTATTTAAGAAAATGTTATCCTGTTGTTGATTTCACTCAAATTGATCATTGAATAGTGTAGAAAGTTTTCCTTTTGCAGTACAGTCATAATTTCCCTAAAAGGGAAAAATAATATGGCATTATTTGGATTGAACTAGTTATATTTTTCTCCTGTGCCTATTGATTGATGTTGCTAGGAAATTGCCGACTCTACTATAATTTTGAAATTCAACTTTCAACTGCAATTGATACTTATACAGATATTTTATAGCCTAAAGTTAACCTTTACTATTAATATCTATATTTTTGTTTTACCATTTATAGGAAAATAATTATAGCAAAGTATTAAAATAGAACAAAATCAGTGGTTTCCCATGTATTTCATCTATCTGGAAAACACCAATACTTTAATAAAGTATGTCAACTGCAATCAGTTTAAATCCAAGTCATAACCTGGATAGATGTCAGTATATTTAATAGTAAACTGTCAAAACATGCATTTTCCAATACATCTTATTTTTATGTGTTTTTTTAATAAGGATAATTGCTGCTAATGATGTTGACCACCCTTGGAATAATTCAGCAATTTATAACTTCACATTTTCTGAAATAGCTATCTTGAGATATGTGGAAAATATGTTAGCTGGTCAGCAATAAGCAGCACTTCATTCAGTTGGAGATTATCAATTAAGAAAGAGAAAATAATATTTGTTCCACCAGAAAAAAATGACTAAAACATTATGCCTCCCTTAGCTTACTTTGTGACAGCTGACTAGTGCCAATGGATATCTCCTTTCAGCTACTTCAGTAAGCTTTATTTTCAATAATGTACCCAAGTTGTGACTTTGCTATAATCTCCCCCCTCAGCATTCATATTTGGAGTGACCTGCTATGTGCAGTGATACTGGCACATGCTGTAAGCAGTCCTGAAATTGCCATACACTATTGACTATAAGCAGAACATGAAAGCAGACTAAAATCTACCTTCTTAATGAGCCACTTTGAGGCCTGGTATTGCTTCATTCATGACCAGAAAAGTCACTTACTCTCTGAAGGGTCTGGGTTTTGTGTAGAAACATAGAATGTGATAGAAGAAGGTGAGAAGCAAAGTCCACATATAAAGAGCTTATCCCTTTTGACAACTTTTTCCCATGTCTACTGGTCAACTCCCCTACTTCGTGTCAACTCACCAGGCTGACAGCAATTCTAGCAGAGAGACACAGAATCATAGGGACTTTGTTTCATCACTAAGTTGCTGCCTGTCATTGTCTGCTCCTGAGTAAGCAAAAAGAATATGGCCTGAGCCGGAGCAGTCTGGGGCTCCTGGGCTGTGTTTTTCAATCTCAAGAGCAGAGACCATCTCATCAACACATCCATGCGACCTTTCTGTGCATTAAGCCAATTTTACTCACAACTTTGGTTCTCCCCTAAAGAAGAGCTTAGCCCAAATAAGATAACTCACTGTGAATTTGTATGTGTTCCTGTGTGTGGTGATAGAATGAATAATAAACTCAGAATGTAGAAGAGTTTTTAAAGCCTTCTTTTCTATTTTGCTGATGTTAACTTCCCCTCCCCCATATTTCTTGCCCAAACTGCTCTGTGATGTGATCACAAATACTCATGTGCATAAATTCCCATTATAATAATAGGAGCACTGCAGTGAGGCTTCTGAAAAGAAATTACTCTCTAGAATACATTAGGAGGGCTAACCCCAAACAAGCTAAATTGTGTGTTCTCCCATCCTGTAAGTTAAGCATTTGAAGATGAAAAATCAATTGCCTCCTTCATTTTGTGCATTTTATTTATTTTATTTGCATCTTATCTGATTCATCTATTATTCCCCCTTTCTAGATAGGACAGGTTTCAATTATTACATTTCTTATTTTGTTTCAGTTGTCTTAATCATTTTATTTAGCTCTCCCTTGCCTTTGAGCACATTTTTTGTCCATGTAAATATCCATGGCTTATTTTAAAAACCTTAATATAAATGTTCTCAAAGAAGGGCGGTAACCATCAGGGACGTTTATTGTAGGCAATCTTGGGACAGAGAAGAGGGTGGAAGTGTGAGATCTATATATATCTTAATACTACATGGTCTCAAGTTACTTCACATTCTCAGTCTTTAATCCTTTATTTTTAAATCATTAGCCAGGACAACAAGATGATATTAAAACTATTCCATGGAAGGTGTTAACGAAAAAAAAAAAAAATAATCCTCAGGAAGAACTTGTAAGTTTAGAAATAACATGGTTATGGAATTCAACATAATTGCAGTACATTAACTTCAAACTAGAATTTCAATATTTTTAGAAGGCTTTAGGTGCTTTGTGTTGTCTAGTTCAGAAATGTAAACTGCTGAGGAAGTGATGGTAAGTCAAATGCATTCAAAACGGCCAAGGCTTCTCAATGACTGAATTATAGCTCGTTTTAATCATGCAGTTAAAGATTACTAAAATTAATAAATCAGCTTTAAAAAGACACATAGCTACCGAAGCATTTCTTGCTCTCTTGCCATTGGTAACAAACACTCTCCTTGATTCAAGGGCATAAAGCTAATTAAAAATTAGCTTTGATGATGTCTAGATTAACTAAAGCAAATGTTTAACATCATACTTGTGTTTTTAGAAGCAGAGCTTTGAGGGATTTTCTTCACTACAATCTTGACTGAACTTATTAATCACATATATATTAACCTATACACAAGTTGAGGCAGAGGTTTATTTAAGTTTATATTTTACATAAAGTATATGAACCAATGTAGTCCCTTTAAGAATATATCATCTGGCCTGGCAGTGGTAGCACATGCCTTTAGTCCCAGCACTTGGGAGGCAGAGACAGGTGAATTTCGAGTTCAAGGCCAGCCTGGTCTATAGAGTGAGTTCCAGGACAGCCAGGTCTCGAAAAACCAAAAAGAAAAAAGAAAGAAGAAGAAGAAGGAGGAGAAGGAGAAGGAGAAGGAGAAGGAGAAGGAGAAGAAGGAGATATCCAAATGTGCTTCAGTATTCCATATATCTTGTTTTCTTGAGACAATTTCCACCCTGCTTTTTACATATTCTTACAAAAAACAATCAATATTAGACCATATGCAGGGACTTAAGTAATTTTAGTAAATATGTATGTATTTAATATATATTTATTAAATACTTAAATTAATTTTAGTAAATATGAACATATATTTGTATACATATATATTTGTATATATGTATATATTTTAAAAAACTGTTCTTTTTTTTCTTCATTACTTTTAAGGAATGATAAGTTTTAATAGTAATATGCCTTCATTGTCTGGAAAGTGAACACTGTTTCTGAACACTGGACTTAACAATGACATGTGGATAAAAAAGAAAACTGTCTCAAGCCAGGCGGAAATGGATTTACAACTCAGTATGTGTCCCAGTTATGGGCAAGAGAGCCTATTGCAGAAACAAAGAATAAAGCGAAAATTCTATCCTTGAAGCCCCACAACTGCACAAGTACAGCTTTCCATGTAATAGCTCAAATGGTCCCACTACAGCCATTAACAATGTAATGAAACAAATCACTTGCTATCTGTCACAATTATGATAGATGGAATCCAACTGGTCTAAGTTGGGAGGAAAAAATTACATCTCAAAGTGGATCCATTTGAGAAAATAGCAAAGTTTAGGGGGGAGGAATAACACTTTTCCCCATAAACAATATAGCCAGCCATTTGATCTATCTAAACCAGTAGATTACTGCCTTGATATATCTTTCCCCTGCAATTTTCTCTTTTATTTTATTAGGCCCAGTGAAGAACTACTGGCTGCTTCTGGGAATGAAAGTACTAGTTTAGAACAACACAGAAAGTAACCATGAGATAAATATCATAAAATAGTGGCTATTGCTCATTTCTGACACGAAAGCTAACTAGTGTGGCTTTCTTGGATTTTAATATTTCTAAATTGGGTTTCTCTATTTATCCATCCTTATCAAATCTTTAGAAATATTAATAGTGATAACATTTCTTGTAGTATTCAGATAATAAGATATTGAAAGCCTTGAATGCAATAGAGTAAAGAAGGTATGTGGTCAGGTACACAACCGAAGTCAATTTTATTTTAAAAATACAGTGTATAGATTTAAGTATTTTCCTCTTGAAAGAGGGAAATACTTCAAAGGATACTGAGTATAAACAGATTCACCAGGAAACTCCAGCCATCGTTATCATCATCAGTTCCTGAATACCAGTTACACATCCTATAAGCACAGAGGTATATGTGGAGCTTTACTGTACCATGTGGCTCAGTAGTCCTTTGATTAAACTTCACTTTGGAAGTTAGGAAAGTGACTCTTCCTATGTTCCAGTGACTTATATATGAGTAATAAGATACTAAATTGCCAGAACATGATTTAAAAGGTGGGAAATTCTTCTAGAGTCGATGTGCTAAGAACCAGTTTCTTAAGTTAAAGAATTCTCTTACATTATTAACTAGTTACTTTGGGTATAGCAGTACTTAATCAACAGCATAAAAGTTAAAATATGTTCACAGTCTATGACACAATGAATCCTAAGATATTTATTACCACAAATCATAATTGGCAATGATATCCTGTCCATGAACCCATTCTTTAAAAGGTTTTCTTATATTTAGGGTGTGTGAGTGCGTGTGTGTGTGTGTGTGTGTGTGTGTGTGTGTATAAGATGAGTATGCAAAGAGGCCATGGCCAATGTATGAAGATCAGAAGACAACATTCAGAGTCAATTCTCAACATACATCTTTTTGAGTTCGGAGTCGTAAACCTCAGTGTACTTGGCAGCAGGTACCTTTATTCGGTGACTCATCCAACCAGCTCTGATATTGTACAACTGGCTGCTGCACTAAGAATCCCAAATTACATTATGAACAAAAGGAAAAAAACATATAGGATGGAAATTAATTCTATGTTTACAGCTGGAGAAACTGTGCCCTACACATACTGAACTCAGAAACTCACAGCTGACATCTCAGACTGCACTTTAATACACAGGGGTGAAACATGCTGGTGAGCAATTAAGTACCAATCCTAAGGGGTGTGTGTCCAAAATTACATGCCTTGCTGATATTGTCCACTATTTTTAATTCTTGTTTAGTTTAAGTCAGTATTCCAAGGAAGGCAAAAATTTAGAATACAATGGTAGTAGAGCAGAAGGAGCAAGAAAAAATTAAATAACTAGTTTGAATGGTAATATTTAAGCTCAATTTGTTATCAATGAAAACATAGGGCCTGCATGTGACAGGAGGATGTTTCTTAGTGATTTGGGCTGAGGAAATTTCCTTAAAATAAAACTTGGCTTGACTGGAAAAGATGTAATGCAAAGCCCAGGTAGCTGTGTGACACAACAGCTGTCACTTTCCTGTGTGGTGTCTCAAAGTGAAAACTTTCCATTCCTATAATAGCTATTGATAAATAGCAAAAGAAAGTGATTTCAAAGGACTAAGAAAGAGAGATTAAGTTCTGAATAATGATTTTATTCTTGAAATATGTAATATTTGCCAAATTTGTGTACTTCAAAAACAAAATAAAATATGATTAAACACTAAACTAAATGACATAACTACTTACCTCTCTGTTGAAGTAAAGTCATAGGAGTGGATAAATGATGTTGTATGGAGAATGAGGGAGCGATCGTGTTTCTCTGGAGAACTTCCACAGGCTGTCAGAATAAGAATGTTATGAGTACAAAGATTAAAATGAGTTGCTACACCCCAGTTTGCTATTGAGGAGAGTTCTGGATCAAATTTCAAAATGTTATTCTTGTTGAGTACATATCTGAGAAACAAAAAAAGAGAACTCATCACAGGTATTTTAGATACAACACTCCTATGACAAGTCTCTGTCTGTTCACAAGCTGTCTAATTAGTCTCTCATTTCTCCTTCCTGCACATTTTGGTTTCTGATCTGAACAAAAATGGCACGACTGATAAGTATTTACCAAATTGAATAGAAATAAAATATTCTAGAGCCACACGACCCATCAGAAACAAGGCCATCAAACCCTCATGTTTTTCAAAGAATACAAGGTTAAGAAGTGATTTATTTGATTCAAAGACAAAATGTGAAAGTCAATTCAATTCTTTCTCAGTAATTCAGTTCAAGTGGCCACATATGGGACTAAAAAAAGACAAAACTCTAGATTGTCAGGATAGATTATTAATATCTCAAATTTCAAAGTTCCTTAAATTAACATGGCAGGTTCCTTGTTTTATGTTCCCATTTCTCTTTATGGTCACTTTAATTATAAGGCTTTTTTTTCACATTGATGTGTTTGTACTTACTTTGTGCCCATTATCCTGTAAGCTTTTTGAGTGCATGGACCATATCTTACTTATGTTATCCTATCCTGGGAAATAGTTGGCTCAATAATTGTTTGGTGAAATTAAATGAATCAAATTAAAATGGTAGTACAGGTTTAAAATATTAAATAAACCCCACTGTTTGCTCCATGTTACCCATAGGGCTTAATTATGATTTTCCTGCAGCCCTGTTCTCAGAATACTCCACAAAACCAAGAGCAGGAGCACCTAGGAGCTTGTTAGAGACTCAATTCTCAGACCCCTGTCCAGATCTGCAGAGTCAAATCTGCATACCCCAGGTGATTTAATCTACAAGGTTGATTTGGAGGAAGCACACTCATTGTGTATCTACTGTGTGCAAACAATGGTATAAGACACAGTGGGTATTCTGCAAAAAGAGAGAATATTTACCATCTATAATTGTAAAACTTGCCTTTCCATTAATATAAGAGGGAAACACTTTTATAATGAATGGTTTAACTAGCATATAGTCCTTATTCTGTTGATGAATTACAGGATTTATAAAAGCCAGATCTAGCTAGAGGAATACAGGAATTTTTTTCTTGAGAAATTGATGTGTGAAATAAGATCCAAAAATTGAGGAAGAAATAATCAGAAGAGTATGATGGAGGAAGAACGTGTTAAAGAGGGGAAATCCTGTGTGACTACTCTAGGATGAGAAATAAAAAAGACACATTGATGAGCTGAAAGAAAGTATTGTGCATGTGATTCCAGGGTTGAGAAAAATATGACCAGAAATGTCGCTGGGACATAAAAAAAAAAAAAAAAATAGATATTTCCTTTATTTACATTTCAAATGTTATTCTCTTTCCTGGTTTCCCTTTCAAAAACCCCCTATCCTCTACTCCTTCCCCTTCCTCTACTCACCAACCCACCCACTCTTGACTCCTAGCCCTGGAATTCCACTACAGTGAGGCACAGAGCCTTCACAGGACCAGTGGCCTCTCCACATATTGATGACAAAGCCATCCTCTGATACATATGCAGATGGAGCCATGTGTCCCACCACATATACTCTTTGTTTACTGGTTTAATCCCTGGGAGCTCTAGGGATACTGCATAGTTCATATTATTGTTCCTCCTATGGGACTGCAACCACTTCAGCTGATTGGGTCCTTTCTCTAGCTCCTTCATTGCAACCCAGTACTCAGTCCAATGGTTGGCTGTGAGCATCCACCTCTGTATTTGTCAGACACTAGTAGAGCTGATCATGATGCAGCTATAACAGGATTCTGTCAGCAAGCACTGTTGGCATCCACAATAGTGTCTAGGTTTGTTGACTGTGTATAGGATGTATCCCCAGGTGGGGCAGTTTCTGGATGGTCATTCCTTCAGTTTCTAATCCACACATTGTCTTTGTAACAACTTTCATGGTTATTTTGTTCTCCCTTCTAAGAAGGACCAAAGTATCCCCACTTTGGTCTTCCTTCTTCTTGCAATTCATGTGGTTTGTGAATTGTATCTTGGGTATTCTAAGCTTCAAAGCTAATATCCACTTACTAGTGAATGCACATCATGTGTGTTCTTTCGTGATTGGGTTACCTCACTTGGGATGATATTTTCTAGTTCCATTCATTTGCCTATGAATTTCATGAGTTCATTGTTTTTAATAGCTGAGTAGTACTTCACTGTATAAATGTACCATATTCTCTGTATCCATTTCTCTGTTGAGGGACATCTGCGTTCTTTCCAGCTTCTGGTTATTATAAATAAGGTTGATCTGAACATAATGGAGCATGAGTCCTTATTATATGTTGGAGGATCTTCTGAATATATATACCCAGGAGTGGTATTGCTGGGTCCTCCAGCAATACTATATCCAATTTTCTGAGGAGCCACCAAACTCATTTCCAGAGTGGCTGTACCAGTTTGCAATCCCACCAGCAGTGAAGTAGTGTTCCTCTTTCTCCACAACCTCTCCAGCATCTGCTGTCACCTGAGTCTTTTATCCTAGCCATTCTGACTGGTGTGAGGTGGTATCTCAGAGTTGTTTTGATTTGCATTTC
>JADRCD010234963.1:0-17747 GCA_019843815.1 Montemys delectorum
TTGTAATTATCAACTGAAATTGCTAATTAATCTTTACTTCACACTCGTAATAAAATTCTAAATTATCAGCTTTCCCCACCTGTTTTTTTTTCTCTGTTGAAAAAAAAAAAAAAAAAAACCAGTATTTTAAGACAGTGAAATGACTTCTCACGTATTCACTACAAACAAAGGCGATAACCTAGGCAGAGAATAACATCATCTTGAATTATCCATAAAAAAATAAAACCAGCTCTTTGAAAGAAATTATGTTTGAGTTAGGTAGCTGCACAGAGTAGAAACATGGCTCGGGATAATGACATCTCTGGCTGGCTGCTTTGTTCGTTGCTCCTAATGCAATGGTTTCTATTGAGACAATTGAATAAAAGGATTGATGGGACACAGAACTTCGGTATGAGAAGCAGTTGACTCTGACTTATTTTGGCATTTCATTTTACACCTCCTTTGGAATCAGCTCATGGCGGTGCAGTCAAGAACCTTAGTCTTCAAAACCACTCGGAGCACTTAGCCATTGAGGTGTCCCGAGATATTCTGCTTAGTTTCAGATCATCACGGGCTTTACTGAAAGGAACCCATCAAGGTCTTTAGGAGCAGATGGAGGGGAAGTGGAAGGCTGTGTGCATACATCTAGCATTTGAAATTTGTATTCCTGCTGTCATCCTCATTGCTGCCACCACCTCCATCATCACCATCAATCTCAATGTGTGCATTAAACTCACACATGCACTTGCCATTTTCTCAAGCATCTATGGGGTCTTTCACAACATAAACCTATTGTGAGAAACCTCAGAGACTCTTCATCATAGCAAACACAAAACATTAAATTTAGACTTTGTCCCACTACAAAATTCCCTTCTTATAACTTCAGAGAATCATAGTGTTTTTTTTTTTTTTCTGTAAATGTAGGTTTTTTTTTTTTTTAAAGTTAAGATGGAAGCGTCTGACACACAAACACACACATATTCATATATATGTAGAGATGTTGTATGTATAACTGTATACATTTTTATCTTGATTATAAACAAAAATTGTGTTTCATTGTACTTTTAGCAGCGTGGTTTACTCAAGAGCAGGATAAGAACTAAGTTCCCAAAGAACCTGGAGACTTTGTTGACAAGCAAGGATCCAGTTGCCAATCAATGAACATCAAGTGTAGTGTGTGTGTGTGTGTGTGTGTGTGTGTGTGTGTGTGTGTGTGTATGTGTGTATGTGTGTAGGGGAGGCGTTACCAAATGCGCTGTAGTATTTCAGTGGAAGGGAATCAAATTCAGGCTTTACTTTGAAGATGAAGTACAATTTGCATACTAATTTGAAAGAGTATCTTAAATTTAGAGAAATAGAATACAACGTGTTGGCTTTCTTAACTGCACAGGGAGTGGGTGCAGGCAGGCTTTTAGTCTTGGTCATATGGAAAAGTCACATAGCTTCTGTGCATGCTAAATGCCAAGGTTTAGGTTTATAATAGCTATTTAACCAGTAAATGACAGGGCTTTACATATCTGAGCACTTTAGGTATCCATTATCAGAAGTAATTGTCTATATAAAAGTATTGCTGAAATACAATCTACCTATATTTTGTATTTTTTATAATAGGAGACACTGCAATAATACCTTTGGACAAGTATCTAGATAGCTCCATTGGAATAAAGAGAAGCTTAAATTGGGCTTGCCATTCTGTAAATAGTCATAAGAGTCATAGGGAGGGAGGGAGCTGGGGAGGGGAATGGAGGTGTGTGGAAGGACAGGAGCGATGGCCAGATGGCCATGAAAATGAATAGAAATCTGCAACTGATGGGGGCGAGGAAGTAGGGGCCATCTCCAGGATGAGAAAGAGACTTGAGATAAGGGAGGCACCCAAGAATCAATGGGGGTGAACTTACCTCTGTCTTACTACACTGGGGGTATGGAATCTAGAAGTGCCACCTCATTTAAGCTGATAGTAACCCCAGTGGAGTGATAGAGACACTAACCCATCCACAAAATTTTCAACCCAAAATTTACCCTGTCTACAAGTATGTAGGTCTGGGGGAGTGAACAGAGACTGAGGGAATGACCAACTAATAACTGCCCTAAATTGAGACCCATCCCATTGGAAAGCACCAGTCCCTAACACTATTAATGGTGCTCTGTTAGGCTTGCAGACAGGAGCATGTTGTCCTTTGAGAGGCTCCACCCAGCAGCGGACTCAGACAGATACAGACACCCACAGCCAAACCGTGGATGGAGCTTGGGAACTCTTATGAATGAATAGGAACAAGGATTGCAGGCTTGTGGGGAGGGAATGAAACTCCACAGGAAGACCAACAGAGTCAACTAACCTGGACCCTTGAGTCAACTAACCCGGACCCTTGAGTCTCTCAGAGACTGAATCATGAACAAAAGAACATGCATAGGCTGGACCTAGGCCTCTCTGCTCATATAAAGCAGATAGGCAGCTTGACCATCATGTAGTTACTGAACAACTGGACCAGGACCTATCCCAATGTGGGATATGTTCTATTAGTTGGGCTGTTTTTGTTTGGCCTCAGTGGGAGAGCAAGTGCCTAGTCTAGCAGAGACTTGAGATGTCAGGGTGGGAGGGTTTCCAGGGGAAGCTCCACCTGCTCACAGAAGAAGGGGGAGGAGAATGGGGGAATGATTGTAGGGAGGGATGACTGGGAGGGGGACAGTAAGAGGGATATAAAGTGAGTAAGTAAAAAAGAAAATTAAAAAAAAAAAAAACCCTGAAGACCATTGTTTTTCAACTTGTATCTATATGTCATGCTTTTCAATGAAAACATTCTCTGTTATACATTTTTATTTATGGCTTTGCCTGATACTTAAACACAGGAGCGACATTGTATATTTTATATGCACATATTAGCACTCTGTAAAGGTTGGCTATACTTAGGGACATGTGCAGGACATGAAGAATGCTTACTAACTAAAACATTCAGTTGAGATGGGCATGCCCATTAAAGCATGCAGGCAGGAAACAGGGCAGTTTTCAAAGTTTTGGGAATCTGGAGTTTTATCAGTCTGGAGAAAAACTGTATTTGAGCTACTAAGAGTTGATTTTAACTCCAGTATTACAAGGTGGATAGTAGAGATAATTACCTTTTGTTGTTGTTTTTGTTTTTGAGACAAGATCATATGTAGAGTTCATACTAGTCTAAAGCCATGCAGTCAAGGCTTGCCTCAAGATCCTGTCTCCTCATACGATTAGAGGTGCTCATTGACACGTCTGCCTTGCGTTCCCTTACTTTTGCCTGATCACATCTTTGCTTCTCTCTTCTGACATTTTGCTGCTGGATTGCTTCACTTTAGAGATTCTACTGCCTCAATACAGCAGAAATTAAAGGGACAAATGCACCAAAGAGTTAGACTACTCTTTTGCTACTTGACATCCCGGTGACTCTGACCCCCTGACCCTGGGTCTTCTTCAGTAAAACAGGGCCTTTTTATTTCCTTTAATCAGTTTTTGGCTTCAGTGAATTGATGTAGTGCACATGAAATAGGTCTGTAGTAGCGAATACATTGGAAACTAATTGGCTTCTTTCCTTTGTCTTCTGCCCCACTTTCTCTTTTTGATTCCTCATTTTAATTGATCATCATTTAGAAACACCTAAAAATGACTTTTAATTTGCAAGGAACTGTGCTTGGGATCAAGGACGAACTATTACCTTACAGGGATTGAATGATTTCTGTCTTCAGTAGCTTACAGTCAAATATGGCAGACAGACGTTCATCAAAGTGGAAAGTAAGTGGGTATAAAAATTCCTACTGCTAAGCATCCATGAGAAGCACATGGTGCTGTAGAGGTGAATGACAGGAGGGTCAATAGCACCCCTTTCTATTAGCATGAGCAGAATCCATAAACCACACTGCAGAAAATTAATGGGAATGTTTATGTTTACGTACTGGTGGATTGAGCCTGAAAATATATTGAATGTTGGTACTTTGGTGTTCTGAGAGTCTCAGAGTCATAAAGTTGAGTAAGAATGTTGTTACAGTCTTATATATTTCTACTTTATGTTTTAGAGCTATGCTTCTCTGTGTCTGTCTCTCTCTGTCTGCCTCTGTCTCTGTCTCTCTGACTCTGTCTGTCTCTGTCTCTCTGTCTCTGTCGGTCTCTCTCTCTTCTCTCTCCTTCCCACCCCCCTTACCCATCTGTAGAGCAGTTTCAGTGGACTGAGTCTTCCTTTGACTAAATGAATAGGATTTTCTTTGTTCCTATGTGGGGGATCTACTTTGGTGTTTAAAACTGTGTGTAACCCAGAACTTCTATGTTCAATCACATTACAATCACTCCACAGAAAATAAAGCTTCTTTCCCCATAGGAGTTTCACAGTAATGAATGGAGTGAGGCAGCAGCCCAGTATGGAATGCCCTGTGGGGGTTAAAGTCTCTCTCAGGCCCTGTGATTTGCAGTAAATAGAGAACTTTCCCGTTCCCTCTATGTAAGACCCTTGCCACGAAGTGCCAGAAATCAGCAGTCTCAAACAGCAAGAGACCCTCTTATTGGATAATAATTCTTTTCTTGTTAATCTGAGAAGGTATGGATTCTTTGCAGGGAGCCCCGGGGTCTGGGGTGAGAGTACTTGTTATTAAAGGACTGTGGCAGGGAACCTCTCTTTCTTACTCACTTAGTCTGCCAAGGCTGTTGGACTAGGCTCAGTTCAGTGCATTTATTACATAAACATAATCTAGTGTGTCCCTCCCTGTCATTATAGTAAGTGACTATTTAACAGTTAAACTTGGGGAAATTAGCTATCAACAATTTTAGTAGAAAATAAGGAGTCAACTAATATGTAAGGCAGAATAGCTAGAGACCGTTTATTCCTTCAGATGTCACTCTTGGTATCATTCAACCATGTTGATCTTTGTTGCTCTAGGAGGTGGCCTGCACATAATACATCAGACACATGCTATATCTTCTACCACCGTCCAAACAAACAAGAAAGACGAACAGGCCAATCTTCTTTTGATTGCTCTTTCTTCTCCAGACACCTCCACCTCCCC
The DNA here is from genome assembly GCA_019843815.1 of Montemys delectorum. NCBI lineage: Eukaryota > Metazoa > Chordata > Mammalia > Rodentia > Muridae > Montemys > Montemys delectorum. The sequence continues at coordinate 4,999 of JADRCD010234963.1, forward strand.
ATCGACTCCTTCCCTATATACTATCATTCTTTGGGAACATTTTCTTGCCCAGTTCACCTCGCTTCACATTTCTCTATTTTATTTCCCACTGATATTTTCTGTCATCTATAAAAACTTCTCTGAAGGGTCTATACATCACTAAGTCAGGTTAGTTTGCAATGTTTACCAGATTCATTCTTTGCACTTGACTCAACTACCACATACATGTTTCTTAAAAGCCTTTCCTCACTCGGCATTGTAACCTAAACTTCTTCATGGTTTACCTGTATTTAGCGGTTCCAGTCTTTTGATTATACTAAGCCCTTTTTAACGGTTCTCAGGACACCCTTGTGCCACTGGCCCACTGATAGTCAAAAATAGGTAAATCTGAGTGTTAGATATTTCTGGGGGTTAATTTTGGTTTTTCTTTATAGAAGGTACTACATGAAAGAGTAATGGAATAATATTTTTGTATGTGCACATTTTTATTGAAAATATAAAAGCAAGTTCAAGACCGAAAGAAAGGTGTTTTTCTATATATCTTATACTTGCACCATATATGAATTATTCATAGACAAACACCAGGGAGTGTATACTTTATTGAATGTTGATCACTGAAAATAAATTTTCAGATTTAAATAATAATTTTCATTAAAAAAACCCTCCAAATGACTGAACCACATAAAATATTTGTGGTGTGATTTATCAGGTAGTAAGGAGGAGCATTGTGGGGGCCCTGAGGTAAGTGGCTTCACTGATGTGACAAGAACCTGGCACGTCTTGTCCAGATGTTGAGCAGGGCAATGAAACAGGCACTGGCACACACACTGGAGGCTCCTTCCCCTCCCCACACCCGTCTAGATGTTCTAGCAGCCAGGTGCCTCTCACAAGGCTATTGTGGGGAAGTACTTGATAGATAAAAATACTTCCAAGATAAAAATATAGCATTTTAATGCCCACTTTATTTATCTCTGTAGTAGGTAGTGTGTGCTCTTTCCTTAAAAGAAGAAAAATATGGGTCTGTAGTTAAAAACCAACCTACCGGTGTGGTTCCACAGTACAATGATAGTATGTATCATTACGGGTTCAAGTACACAGGGCATGCAGGTTTAGAGGAAGGTAATATTTATTATAAGCAAGCTTGCACATAAATCATAATTACTAAACCAGAATATTGATCCCAAGATAAAACGAAGGGCAACACCATAAATTTTATGGCTTGGGTTCTTGTGTATATTTCAAGTAACTATTAGATCTAAATGGAATACATGCTGACACTGGTCTTGTTCTTTGTGAACAAAATGTGTTGACCTATAGAATCAGATTATTGAATTGGAAATACTTTAGTACAAGCAGAAAGATATATATGCATCTTAATATGGATATTGAAGGCATATTTGAAAATAAAAATTCTACTGTAGTATAGCTCACTGGGATTCAAAGTTGATGGTAAAGGAAAGAAAAGTGCTGCCAGCAGTTACAGGTACTCTGTACTGTGTGTGTGTCGAGTATTTTAATATTGTAGTTTTTGATGCATTTCTCTTGTTCTGTAATAAAAATGTAAAGCTGTAGCAAGGGGATATGTGACTGAGGTCTGCTTCTGTGAATTTTACAGGCCACGGTTCTGTTCTTTATAAGCTGGGTGTTCACAACCCTGCTGGACACTTCTAAATCCCCAGAATGATCACACATCTCAAAGCAGATTATTTGGAAGAGATGATGGGGTACCTGAAGTATGGATTTTAACCCATTACTAACTTACTCAACCAACATTATCATTTAACTGCCTTTATTGCTGCAACATCATTTACCACAAGATCATATGACCATATGATCTACTGTTAAGTCTTTAAATGTAAAATAATGTTACAAGGATTGTAATGTAGAACTCTATTGTACAACGGACTTCCGGGATTCATTTGTCTTGTGCAAGGATAGCCATGTATGTATTGAACACCCCAATCCTTGGCCACTAATTTGTCATCTCTACTTTTCTACATTAGGCTTCTTTTAAAGAGACTCTCTTAGAGACTTCTAGGGGAGTCATTTAGTATGTTTCCTACTGAGCATTGCTTATTTCCCTTACCCCGATACTGTACATCCAACTACATTTCTGCATTTGGCAGGCTTTTCTTTTCAATTGCTAGAGTCAGTTTGTGTATAACGTGTCAGAGCCACTTCTCAAAATATTTTGAATGTTCACTGAAAATGCTTTTTTGGATATATACCCCAAAAAACTAAAATTAGGATGTTTGTGATCTTATTTTTTACACAGTTATTTTTAATAGGCAATATCTGAGAATGAACTATAAATATATACATATATGTGTATATATGCATATATATGTGCATATATGCATATTTACGTATATGTATATATATATGTATATATTCAGTTTGCATTAATTTAGAAACCAGATATTCTTATGTAGGGCTACAGATGCTCAAGTATATTTGATGAAAAGGTCTTCCAGGCTACCCAAAGACAAATGTCTGTATTTGTCATAGAGAAAGTTAATAGTCATATTTTATTTGGTGAACTTGCTCTGGGGACCGACATGTAAGATTTTTCAGGTACTCAAGTGGACAAATAAGATGTAGAAATTTTATTGTTATAAATTAACTAATGAAAACACAGAAACAAATTAGTAGTGCCATGCTAATTGAAACCAGGTTTATTGTTGACAAATAGCATACAGAATATTTATTGGTCCCATTTAAATTTGAATATTTCTGCCTTGAGCTTCATGATTCAGTCTTTACCCTAGAAGAGTGAATACTGTCTTCTGATATTGGAAAAGCTAGTACCTTCATAAGAACTTGTTAGCTACAGTGCTCTGCCTGAATTACAGAGAAATCACTTGAACATTGTCAAGAAGGCGGCACCTGTGGGGACCTGGACAGACTCATGTTCTAGTGTGTACATTAATTTCTGACAGATCTACTGACTGAAGAACTATATCTGCAGAACTCTATCATGGACTTGGGGCTCATATAAGTTAATAACAACCAAAGGTCTAGGGGTAGTATAATCAGGAAGCCTTGTTTCTCTCCTAGTTTTGATCAAGGCATACATAGCCTCTACTTTTGCCTGTACTCATCTACGTGGCTTTGTGGGTTTTGGTATAAGCATCTTCTGAGCCTTAAGGTGTGGTAGAGAGTGTCTACAAGGAACACATCAGGGGCGTGCAAGGTAAGCCCAGAGACCATTAACTGCCTCTGTGACCAAAAGTGAACCTGTATTGCAAAACACTCTGCCTTCTTAAAATAGAAACTGGTGGAAATTGAATATTGAAAAATATTAGCCAATTTGCTACAGTTAACAAACACTAAGAAGCACAGTCACATACTGTATTATAACCTTCTGAAAGTGCATTGTACAATTTTTTTCTCTTCATTAATATTTGTCTCTTGCAAATAACTTCTATTTACAGGTGGCTGCTTAAGCTATAAGGCCCAATGCACTGAAATACTGTATCCTAACTTGAACTTCATGAACACATTTTATCAAAGCTGAATTTTCTCTATTTGAAAATCTCAGGAATAAGGCTACTTCAAACTAGCCAGTAAAAAGAGTTCAGTCTTTTGTACAAATTTGGCTTTTTTTTTTTATGACAGAAGTTGCCATGTAATCAGCTCTAACCCCGTTGCTTTCAGATGATGACCAAGCCCTCCATTTTCTTATTACAACTATTTCACTAACTAAAGGCTCTGTTTGTTTGGAGATGATGGCTATTATCCCAGTGGTTCAAACCAGAAGCCAGAAGATTACAAAAAGAGAAGAAAAAGAACGAGACTCTTCCACGAAAACCACAGTAGGAGAATCCATAACGATTCTGCTCTTCCATGCCTTCCCCTGTGGTTAGCCCCACTGTCACCACCACTTTCCTGGACTCTGAAAACATGTTTCAATGTCTCATTTCATGTTCTCCTCAGGGGTTTACTGAGGAGTTTTGTCTACTTTTACCAGTTTCTACATCATCGTTGTCTTGCCCCCTATTTTCACAATCCGAACTAGAGTCAACTATGACACTATCTAAAACTTCTCATGATCCTTAATCGTTTTTTCTCCCTAATCTTAGTGTCCTAAGCATGTTGTGCATATTGAATTTATACACACATTATGTTCCAGCAGTAAAATAATTTAAATTCATTAAGGAGTTTTCCCTTTGCTCATTATTTTATAGGGATTTATTTGTTATACCAACTATACAAAGGCTGTCAACATCTCTCCAAGGAACTGGTAATAGAACTCTTATGCATTCCACTTTCATTTTTTCAACACTGTGGGTTTCTAGGATGCTCCTCTGTACTGCAGCTTTCTCATGCTGATTTGATTAAGAGATACCAACTTGTGAGCACGCAATGCCTTTTTTAAAGGAAGCAAATCAAAATGCATGGGGACCCTTTTTTTCCCCTACCAACCGTAAACTGAGGACAGGAAACAGGCTTGTGTTCAACATGAAGCACCTCTCATGTCATTTGGGGGGTGAGGACAGTTCCTCACTTAGCCTCTTGGCTTTCCGAATTGGCTATGAGTCAGAATTTTATTGGTGTTTGCAGGTGAAAATTTCACTCTCAGTTACTTTTTGTGGCAGATATTGATATTTTCTTTTCCCAGAATCATTCTATTTCTCTTTCAAAGAATTCCAGTTTTATATATATGCATACACATATATATATATATGTGTGTATATACACACACATACATATGTGTGTGTATATATATATATATGTGTGTGTGTGTGTGTGTGTGTGTGTGTGTGTGTGTGACCTGAAGTGTTTCATGAGAAACAGTGATATGCTGTCCAAGTCACTCATGCCTGTCACTTGTCTTTGCCAGTGCCTGGGATAGAGATGGACAAGTGAAGCTGTTTTGACCAACAGGAAAGCTAAGGAGTTTGCTCAAAGTCCCTGACACATGGACTCACCTAGAAGCTGTTCCTATGAAGAGATATTTAGGCTACCATAAGCATTTTAAAGATCTAAAGGTGGATTTTTCACTATCATAGTATCAGGAATGTCAGAATTAAAACATAGGGCAACCATTTACCTTCTAGGAGAGCCATACAGCCCTGTGAGTCCATAGTTCTTCCTGAGAGAGAAAACTATGTATTACAGACAATTAATAAGCTTAGTGGATCTGTGACAATGTCCCCCATTTAATAACACTGAGCTGTTGCTTCAATTTTGAAGTCTTTTTTGCTTAACCTGTATACTGCCATTATAAAAACCATAAAACGCTTATCAATAATTATCAAAGGGCTAAAATAGGATGAGGTTTAGCCTACTGCAGGAGAGAACAATATTTTTTTGATTGACTCCATGGAATTTTCATCCATATTGAATAAACACAATTATATCTGTGTCCATACATTCATGCCTTATAGAAATAATAGTAGACTTAAGGAATCTTAACAAATTTTATATTTGGTTTCTGTTGCTATGCATGGATTCTAATTTACTTGGTTTTCTAGCAGTTAAAAATATAGTTATTAAAATCTTTAATGTGCTAATTGTCAAATTTCAAATGTATTAATAATATATACATATATTTGCATATATATACACATATATATGTAACTTGTCATGGAAAGCAATCAATATATTATTGAAATATATATGCTGGTACTATTTTCCATCAATACATGAGGAGAATAGTTCATATGATGAAAATAATGTTCATTAAGAGAAAATATGAAGTTTTGTAAAGTTGTATTTGTGTGCCATAGTTTAATGACAGGAAAATTACTATGGTGTTGATGAATGCATAGCTTCAAGTTATGGGAACTTATGCTATGATGGTGTCTGAGATTGTTCTATAAAAAAGGAGGCAATACTCCTTAAATTATAGTAATTTAAATTAAATTTAAATAAATTATAGTAATTTATATCCAGTATATGACATAGGATTTTATCACTTGTTTTAATGTTCTATCTTTTCTATTGAATTATTATCTAAAATTTAACTGTGTTTTTAGAAGAATTTAATTTAATGATCTCTAGTTGTGACCAGCTTCTTAATCATTCTAATTATATTATCTCTAAAGTAAACTGAAAAAAAAAACTTTCATGTGGACATTCAGCAAAAGATACTTCTTCATGTGATCTTAAAAAATAATCCTTAAAATATCCTCAATTTCTGCTACTCTGCCAACATTCATATATTCTTAATGAGTTTTCTTAGAAATTCAGTTGATAAGTGGATCCTTGACATTCAACAACGAAAATGTGAATATGATTCAATAATGGGGAAGAATTATAAAGCCCCAAATTCATTTATGTTTAGTGACTTTTTTTCTGAAATTATAATGCTTATTTCTACATTTCCTAGAGGCAGATACTGGTGCATTTGCATTTTAAGTACTTCAGTGTTTACACTGAAATCTCACTGGATATTGGTGTGAGTGACAAAGAGAGCTTAGATTGTCAGTGTCTTTCGGGGATAATCTAGAAGCTCCTCTCATTTTTCTCATCCCTTTACCAAATCCCCTTTTCCACTAACAATCAAAGGCTCTGAAGGCATTGCAGCTAAGGTACAATCATCTATGACCATACCTAACCCCCAGAGACGGAAACAGAGATATGCGCAGTTCCCCATGAATTTAGGAACTATGAAAATACAGGACTGCTGTTAACCTGGCAGCCAGAAAGAACAATTTTCAGGGGCTGCACATCCTGCTCAAATGACATTTGCAATGAGTCTTTGGAGAACTGTTTGTTTACATGCACTTAATATGTACAATACATGAATAAGTCTTTGGAAATGTTATAAAATAATCTTGGTCCTTGGGTGTGAACCATAAAATTATGCTGTGAAGTACTAACCATGGTGGAATTCTTGAGCGCAACACTTGCCCTACCACTCTCCCATGCCATGTAGGCATCTGGAGAGCACAGAGGATCTGCTTCTTCTCATCTAGTATTTTGGACTTAGTGAGTCTGATGCTTCACTTTCAACTTATATAACATTGGCATTGAGTATTAATTAAATTTTATGGATATTTTAAATTCGAGTATTCTTAACCTAAGCCAATCAGAAGTCCCTGAAACAACTCCACCAATTCATTTCTTTATTTCACAAATATTTATAGAATCAGGAAAATTCACGTTAGGAAAACTCTAAAATTGCAAGATTTTTTTAGTGGCAGTGGAAAAAAATTAGATTTTCAAGGTTTGGTGTTGGCGGTGTATACACTATTGGATTAGGTTGATTATACGTTAATGTTTAATACAACAGAACACAGCTGCAAGACTTAGGTGACAGAGTAGTAGCAGGCAACGACGGCAAGCTAGGGGAATAACCTAGATCTGTTGTTTACTGAAGACCTCCGAAGCAGGGCGCTGGTGGCGCACGCCTTTAATCCCAGCACCTGGGAGGCAGAGGCAGGCGGATTTCTGAGTTCGAGGCCAGCCTGGTCTACAGAGTGAGTTCCAGGACAGCCAGGGCTATACGGAGAAACCCTGTCTCGAAAAACCAAAAAGAAAAGAAAAGAAAAGAAACAAACAAAGACCTCCAAGGTGGCATTTGGCTCAAGTCATCATATATGTGGCCTTTAGAGTATGTTACTTTCTGTCTTGTTACTTCTGTCTACATTCACGAAGTGTAGGTTGTTCTTTCTGTTGTGAGGCAAGATACCTGTATTATTTCCGGATTAAAAAAAACCTCATGTAATAGCACATGTACATGTTAGTAGCTGAAATATGGTAGAGAGTGAGAAGCACACATGAGAAATATTTGTAAATTCCCAGGGAAAGAAAGAAAAGAGACTCCTTTATACTGACACTGCCTTCCTGATTAGCTAGCAGGAAGGAAGAAGCCACAATTTCTTTACTCCCACATTCTAGCAAGTGCCCTTCTCGGCTCCTTTTAGGGTGGTGATACTGGTAAAGGGAGCCTGCTGTTTCTGGTATTGGTTGATTGCTTCCTTCTTAAATTGTTCTGAAGAAGAGACAACTATTCTTATGCAAATTATCCATGTCTACAGCCAAATGCTATTTCCACCTTTATTTCCCTTATCTACCAGTACTGGGAGTCTAAACACTCTCCAGCTTTTAAATTTTCGCCTATCCTATCAATAACCGCATTATGAAGAGGTGACTCTTTGTGTCTTTCCATCATTCAGTGCAAGTATTAGGGACACTTGAGCAGTCTGTATTTAAATGAGAAAGTGACTAAATGAAAGCCTTTTCTTGTACTGAATTCAGGATTATTTCAGTTGAGAAATAGACTTCCATGATTAAAAGAACTAGAGAAGTAGAAAAAATTAAAGTGTTTTTCTCTTTTTCTTTTCTTTTTCTTTTCTTTTGGTCTTAGAAAGGATAATGTGTGACTTTGGTTCCCTGATTATTTTCATTAGAACTGCAGAGCTCTAGTGTGTTTACTTAGGCAGATGGCTTTTTAGCCAGGCTGGAAGCAAAAGAAGAAAGAAAGAAAGAAAGAAAGGAAGGAAGGAAGGAAGGAAGGAAGGAAGGAAGGAAGGAAGGAAGGGAGAAAGAAAGAAGACCAATGGGAAGAGCTATCATATTTACATGCAGAAAAAAAATATTCTATGAATTTAAATACATGCATGATTGTCTTCTTTTGCAGCCCCTCTCAAGTCCCAAGTGCCTCATTTAAAAAGGGATCATTTCTGTTCCTCTCAGTCAAAATATTAAGGCATTTTAATTTTCCAAGGAGGAAAAACTCCGAACACCACAAGGAAGTTTCTAATCCTGTCCCCATATAAGCTGAATTCTTAAAACCGCATGCCTCTGAGGGAACGGAATCCATTAAAAAGTAGTTATTAAAGCCTGTGAAGAGAAAACAATATTAGAAGTCGAAACATGATAGCTCTGGGGCAATGAAACTCACTGGAAGTATAGCATCAGGAATGAAAAAGGAGAGTGATCCTTGGCATAAAACTGGATTATGATGAAAAATATAACTAATTAGCATTTTCATTGTTTCTTTCAATAAAAATCTCAAGAAACTTTAAGGGACAAGCGGGGTGATAAAATGATGCCCCAGGGTAGTAGGCTACCAGATGGAATAATTTATCCACAGTGCGAATATATACAATACGGAAACGTCACTGTTTATGCAAGCTGCCTAACTACCTCATCATGGTGTCTGGGCATATTTGTTGTCACATATAGTGCTCCAGAGGGTTTAATGTTTAAGAGCAATATAAATATTTTAGTAAGCACTATTACACTACTGTGTAACTCTAAAGCAACGTACAAGTGGGTCAAGTGTCAGAAGTTTTAATGTTGTGGAGAAAACTACATTCAAATCTGCATAAATTCTCTAGGTCCCTACTGAGGGGTAATCTATCTATCTAGAGTGTAAAAAAAGATCAATAAATAGTGTGTGTAACTACAGATAGAGTAGAACAGTTGTGGGGAATAAAATATACATGTTTTAGTTAGGTTTATATTGTTGTAATAAAGACCACAATCAAAAGTAGCCTGGGGACTGATTTCAGCTTATAGTCTTTTGGGAGGGAAATCAGGGCAGGAAGTTAGAGCTAGGAACCGAAGAAGAGGCTGTAGACGAACAGTACTCACCGGCTTACTCCCCCTCTCTTGCTCAGCTTGCTGTCTTATACAACCCAAGACCACGTGCCCAAGCACTACACAGCCCACAGTGGGTAGGACTTTCCTGCACCAATCTGGAAAATGCCCCACAGACTTGCCTTCTGGCCAAGCTGATAGAAGCATTTTCTCAGTTGAAATTTCCTCTTCCCAGATGACCACGGATTGTGGAAAGTTGACACAAAGCTACTCATCACAGTTCATGTCTTATAGGTGTGAATCATCTGTAATTGGAGGTTACAGAGGACTGAGGATGTTTGACACATTCTGATAGGGGTGTAGAATAAGAAAAAAAAATGTGTTTTGCGAAGGCTGGATCTCCCTAACAATCTCAGAGTTAATATGCAAGAATCATAATGAAGTTTAAATGTAACACAGTGCATGTGTTCCGTTCTGATAAGGCTTATTATTTTTTTAAAAAGTGGAATGAAATAACAGCTTTGGTTTCAATTCATAAAAGCCACGTATCATATCACATCAACAGTCCAACAAAAATGCTCCACAAACTAGAGATTATATTTGTAATAAAGAATAACGATGAGATACTGATTAAGCTACATGGACTGCTGATTAGTTCCATGAATCTGAAAATATCGCATGCTATACATATGCTTTCTGACCTGGAAGTGGCTTTAACCTTTTAAACCATAAGCCTGCATTATGAAACGTAGGCATTAAATAAATCATGCATATTGCAGTCTCTTCCCACAGAAACTAGTCTTTGGAGTGTCTTATCATTTTGAATGCAAAAATCAAAGCCTTACTAACCACATATAATGAAGGGAGGCAATGCTTGTGAAATGGACTGATTTTTATCTGATTCATGTGCTTTGTGTCTCTGGGAGAAATAGGCCCTAAGTTCCACCTTCTATATATCCAAGCTTTTAGAATTTATATGTAACCTCTGTTTAGCATTACATCTTTACTCATACTTCAGTTTTTATCACCAAATGTAGGTGGTCCTGGAAACTTAACGACAGATCACCGGCAACCTTAAGTATTTCCGAATGAATAGCTGAATATGGAGCCTTTGGCACAAGCCTTCGGTCTGTTCTCCTTACTTCTTCTTCTCTGGTTTTCATCTATTGCAGTTTCTGGGTACATCAGTTCATTCTTCACCAACAGAGATTTATTCCAAGCTGCCTGAGTATTCCCAGGGTCCCTAAAGCCAGCCGTACAAGTGTTTTATGCTTCTACTCACAGATGTTTTCTTGGTAGCACTTCTCTATTGCATCCTCTTTAAATTCTACCACATTTTCTCCTACGGATCTGGCCTTTATTGAGTCCCAAAGACTGCAAGAGTCAGCGTCTGCTCTTACACCTTAACAACGTGATCATTGCTAGGATCTTCTGGATAAGAACAACTTTTCAGCTTACTGTAATCATGTACTCCATGTGCTTGCTTGATTTTCCTCCACCCCCGCCCCCGCCAGAGCAATTGCCCAGAGAATTTTCAGAATGCCTATTTAATCAGGACTCAATTTTACTGACTATGACTTTATGGATTCAGGTTCTGTCCTTCAACACAACTGATTACTTTTTATAAGTTCTTTAGTAGAGCTACTATGCTCATCACTTCTGTGGATTGCAGCTGTTTGAATGCCCCTATTCTCATTTAGAGCTTATATTATTAAAGAGTCAGAAATGCCTGGGAAGAAGAGTTGTAAGAAAATGACCTTGCTTACCATGTTCCATTGATCAAGATTTTTACTTCCGTCTTAATTCATGTTTCATATCTTGAAATACATTTATCTAACAAGAACCATAATATTTAATGCAGTACTAACATTAGGGATATAGCCATGTACCTTTTAAAATAACAGTTGTGATCATCTAGTAACTGTGATTTTATCTGAAAATGCTCATCTGAAAAAAGTTTAAGGCTCAGAATATGCCCACCACTGTTGACTTAGGCGATTAATGCAACTCAAATCACCCCCGTGGCATAGGTGCGAGTTCCTCGCTGCTGACCCTAGTGTTCTGGATTCCCAAATGAAAGACTCCCCCTACCACACAAACCTTATATTTAAATATGCCTTAATCAGCTCAATGGCTGGGCCACTTCAATCCTCCATGTGGCTAGCACATTCTCCTCTCTGATACTCCTGAATTATTACTTACTAAAACCTATATCCCATTCTGGTTGCCGTGGACTCAGGCTTGAGGCCCTCATGGGCCATGATCCCGAAGTCTTACGTGTTGACATTCTCTCTGTACTATACTCGTCATGCCTGGACCTTCTCCTTCCACAGCATGGTGGTTCTTTTTTTCTCCTCTCTCTTCTGTTCCTTGCCTAATAGTCCTGTCTCTGTCTTCCTGCCCAGACGAAACTGTACTCACTCATTCATGCATTTTACCATCCTTTTGCATTTCTTGAACTAATGTCAGACTTTATACAGGGTTTCAAAAAACTCTGTAACTAGTGCCTTAAACTCACTGGGTAAGGAATCTATTGACAATCTAATGTAATAAATGACCCTCAATTCTTCGGGTTCACACTGGTCTGAAAGCCAAATCTGGATGGCTTTTGTCTTTCAGTAAGGCTGTCTACAAGTGTCACTTGTATCACCTTGTAAGGACAAAGCAGAGTTTGATGCATAGTGAACAGAAGGTTGTGCAAAGGTACAGGAAGTCAAAGGAGTCGAAGGAATGTCAAAATTCCCTCATGGTTCAGGTTGCTGGCAGTATAGATTAGGAAAAGTAGATGACGTTCAACTTTGTCACTTGGTCATGGAGGGCATTTTATGTCATTATGAAGACTTGGGATTTATTTTGTAGGTGAAGAATAGCCATTGAAAAATTTTATAGCGAGGGATGACATCATAAAATTTGCATTTTGGGAACACAGTTTAGCGGAGTATGAAGGATTGATTATAGTAGAACAATCAAGAGACTACAAGAATCTCTTGAAATATTTCAGTGATAAATAATGATATGGAAGGGAGAGTGACTGATATTTGTAAGATTAACATTATTTGATAAACAAATGGTATAAAAAGTGACAGAAGAATTCAATGTATCTATTTCTGGTTTAGATACCTTGTTAGTTTCATGCGTCTAAATTTAGTGTGAGATCTAAATATGAGAAGCATGAAAATGAGATGCATTTAAGTTTTAATAAGCATTCAGTTTGTGATCTCTACAATCCTGTTACATAGATGTACCTGAGACCCAGATTATCATGTGAGCTTCCT
>JADRCD010234964.1:10662-30130 GCA_019843815.1 Montemys delectorum
TTTTGGTAGCCTTCTGCTTTGCATGAGGAGTTTGAGGTCTTCAGGATTTTGTTTGGGCTGTATATCAGTGTCAAAGAGACATTTTTTGAGTGGCAATTTTGTATCTACTTCTGTTTCTTGCCAGGGTACCATCCCATTCACACTTAAAGCTGAATCATCAAAAACCTTCCAAAACTTGAGCTAGTAAAAAAAATTTAGACTTTAAAACTTTAGGTGATAATTTAAAAAAAAAATCACAAGTGACAGACTTTAGAAAAACACTGGTTTAAGATTACTTTCCTACAGGGATGCTTCTGTTGAAGTCTGTTGGCACTCCCATGTCCAGAAAGAAGTCAAGCTAGGGAGGAGACAGAGGGGAACATGTTTCTAGCCTTCTTGTGGAATCCTTGGTCACCCCAGTAGCCTGAGAATTACAGTTTTATTATGTTGTTTACCTTTATTAAAATAGTCTAATTTGCTCAGATTGCTCATATTATTTGCCTCTGCTTACTGAACAAAATAATGTTAAAACTTGTACCTTTATGCCTTCAAATATCAGTTCTGAATATAGATTGTGGTCCATGCTCCAACTCCAGTCAATAGGTGCTGAAGTGCAGTGTTACATAAAACCTTGAAAACTTGGAAGCATGTTCTCGTTTTGTCTAAACTGTCCTTTCTTGATTAAAAATGTTGTGTCCCAGGGGTAATATAACTTTCCTTACAGTTTGCACTTGAGGCTATAGAAATTTATTTTTACAGAAACAGGAGACATTAAATAGATACTGAAATCTTTATAAAGCCCTGAGAAAAAAAGATCTTCAATTATATTTTGACTTTACAAAAATCCAGAAATGGGATATGGAAATATATGCATGTGCTCTTACAGAGAATCTGAGTTCTTAGCTCCCACTTTGGGAAGCCTATAACCGTCTATAACTACTTACAGGGGACCGGCCACCTCTGGCCTCTGCAGTCACATGCATGTCCTCCATATACATAAACAAAAGTAAAATCAGACATTAAAAAAAAGAAACCTAAAAAAAAAAAAAAAAGAAACCTGGGAAAAAGGAAATATGGAAATGCTTCATGAAGTCTTGGTGTAAGAATTGAGCAAACAGGGACACCTCATAAAAATACCGGGAAGCCAGGAATGTCCATTAAGCTTAAAGTCAGAGAGCTTCAAAAGAGTTTACTGAATAAACATAGGGCCCTAGAAGATACCCTAACTGCAGGGAGTAATGCTCAGTTCCAGGAAACCGCTCCAGTAGGGGGTGGATCTCTCCCCAGTAGCTCCTCCTCACCTGGGGCACAAAGGACAATGGACACAAAAGACAATGGGTTCCACCAATGAGAGATAACCAACTCATTCTGTAAACCTATGTTCTGAAAGGGTATAAAGTGTGTGTGCTTTTGTTCCTCCGGGTCGCCTTTGCCCCATTGCAGGACGACCCATCCTGCAGGGATGGGTGGGAAGGGGGGGTGGGAGGGAGAAGGGGGTTGTGGCGGAGGGGATGTGAGAGGGAGATGGGGTGGGGGGATGATGTCTTCTCTGCGGTAGACAGGACAACTTGCCTTCTGGAACCAAAAGGCAAATTAAACTTCTTAAGTTGCCTTTGGTCCTAGAACTTTATCATAGCAACAAAAAAGTAGCTAATACACCAAGTAATGAAAGGAGTTGGAAAGTTAATAAAGAGAACTTGATACAATGTATTTAGAAGGATTGGTGGGTAATTTATTATTTCTGGCGCACAGGCCTTTATGATGGTAGAGGAAATGACTTTCTAGTCTGTTGGCAACTTCACTTTTGCACGAGGAGACCAGGAAAACTGCTGCTGCTGGCTCATCCTTTCTTTATCTCTGATGGCAAACACTAGACAGGTGGTCTGAGGTCTCTTGGCTACAGCTTTATTACAGTTAAAAGACACTGTTTCCTGCAGTTCTGCCTGCTGTTGGGTGTAAACAAGCTTGTCTATGCCCTAGGGATGTTAGCTCTTATTGTCTCTTGCTCTCACAAGTTTCTGCAACCCTGCATGCAGTCTCTGCAGATGATTATTTCTGGTGACTTAGGGGAGAGGAGTGAGACACCCTCTCAAGTGCTCTTTTTCATAAGTCTGCTACAGTTGTCTCCCCCAGTCTACGGCAGTCTCCCATAGTCTCTGCTTACCAAGTTGCCTTGGCACCATTTCTCTTGCTTATGTCTATCCAGAAAATGATAGTTTTGTCAGGCGGTGGTGGTGGCGCCTTTAATCCCAGCACTTGGGAGGCAGACGCGGGCAGATTTCTGAGTTCAAGGCCAGCCTGGTCTACAGAGTGAGTCCCAGGACAGGCAGGACTACAAAGAGAAACACTGTCTCGAAAAAAACAACAACAAAACAAAACAAAACAAAACAAAAAAGAAAATGATAGTTTCTAGACCTTCTTGGGTTCTCTGGCACCCCACATCCTGGGTAGACTGGTCTCTGCCATTTCCGCTAAGCATCTTCTCAACTGAGCCTTGATCTCCTTATTATCAGTATCCGTGTAGCAGGAAGCCATTCCGAATCTACTCCTTCAGTGTCTTTTCCCCAACAACTTTTGCTTTCCTGTCCCAGCTTCCCCCACCATTAGAGCAAAAACTAGATCCTTGCCTAGCAACTCATGGAAATAGAATATTTCCAATAAAAATGACCTGTTCAACTCAATTGAATGTGTGAGTATGTATGTATATATATTTGTAAAGCATTATTTAGAAATTCATTTTATTTTTATTTATATGTATGTATCTGAGTTTATATGCACATGTGTGCAGGATCTGTTGTAAGCCAGAAGAAAGTGTCAGACCCCCTGGAGTTGGAGTCACAGCAATTGTGAGCTGCCCAATGTGTATGCTGGGAACTGATCTCTAGTCCTCTGCAAGAGCAGCAAGTGTTCTTAACCACCAAACCATCTCATTCTCCCTAAAGATTATTTCTAAATATAGCATTTCTAGTTATGACTACAATACTTCAGAAGGTAAAAATCATTTGTCTGATGTTTAAGCCGACCATGGGCCCTTATGTCACGTGGCACACAGTAGATTTACAATCTAATACTTCCCAGACATCTATAGCACTTACCCTTTGTGATTAAAGTCCTGCTTACCCTTCTACTTCTTCATCTCCTCAGGGCTTCCAGAGAGACATAAACAACAGATTGTAGTTTCTGCAGCAGGCTCTCCTGATGTAGCTCAGGTTGGCCTTGAACTTGTGATCTTACTGTTTCAGTCTTCTGAGTGTGGGGTTAGAAACAAGTCCCACTATTCCCTGCTAGCAAGAGTATTGGCCACAGGAATGAATGATTATCCATGTTTATCTAACTGCTGAGTAACACAAATAGTTCAGTTCTTTTTAATTCACTTTTTACACTTTACCATCAGGTGGATAACCCCAGGCTAACCTGACCCTAATCTTGATTTCCAGTCTGGGCTCTGCTGGATTTTGCTACTGAAACCTTAAATCATATTGTAGTTAATGTTTTTGTATGATCACAGTACTCCCCTTCTGTGACACTTTGCTTTCATGGTAGCTGCCATTGACAGTTATTGAAAGATACTAAATGGAAAAGTCTAGAAGGAAGCAATCCATAAAATTTTTAGGTTTCCCCACAGTATATTGTTGTAATTGCTCTAAGTTATTAGTGGGATTGCAAATCTCTTATTGCGCCTAGCTTATAAACTTTATCAGGGATATTTCTATCTAGGCTAAAATAGTACATTAGTATTATCTCTAATTTCAGCCATGTACTTGGGAGAGTGTATTATAATATCTCCTCTCATGAGATCAGCATCACTACACAATATATAGAAGGCACATGGCATTGTGGGTAATGAACTCAAATAAAATTAAAGAGACTGAACCCTAACAGTGCATTGGAGGAGCCCAAAAAGAACCACCAGGAGATCATGAGACAGGAGAGCCATGCTCTGAGGCAGACACCTGAAATACGAGCAGGTTTCATTGGGCGGAGGTGAGGCTGGCAACACTTAGTGTTGTCATGGCAGTTTTTCAGGCAAGAACCTTCTCCATTTCTTTCAGGTCTGTCCTCATTTTTTTTTTTTTTTTTTTGGCACCTTTAAAAACCAGTTTCTTTGGATTAATTATCTTGAGTTTAATGTCTTTTTTTTTTTTTTTTTTTTTTACAATTAGTGTAGTAAACAAATCTATTAATGCTTGGGCTCTGATCTGGTTAACTAAAGCCAATTGATTAACATGCCTTTTGCTCAGCATTATTTCAAAAATTGAAATCTCATAAGCCTGTTTAACTATTCTCAGAAGATCTCACCGGAAACAGTCTACTTCCTTTACCAGTTTCTTGGGGGCATGGAGAAGCTCGTTAAAATTGAGTGACTGAAAACATTTCCTGTTCTCATCTCTTCTGCCATACCACTAAATTAACTCCAGTTCCCTTGTCACTTTCAGCTATAAAGAAATAGAGTTCACTTCATCTCCAGAGACTTGAAGCACATGGGAGGATATGCAGACACTACATCCTTTAATATAAGGGACGTGGACATCTGTGGGTTTTAGTGTGGGGTCTTTTGGAGCCCATCCCCAGCTGATGTCGAGAGACAACACTGCAAGCTTCACTGTTGCCTGATTGGTGCCATTTTCTCATTGAACCCTTTGATTGAATCCTAGGGATTTAAATTCTCTGATTCAGTCTTCAGCTGGTATTACATATATGTCACATGTTGTATTATACTGACATTTACTGTTCAGGCTCACTGTTGGCTTTTAGATTCCTCCAGGACAGTGGACCAGTTTTACCTTTAGAGATATAGGGCAAAGAACAAAGGAGAAAGACATAGCTTCAGATGCCCAATTGCTTAGGTTCAAATTCAGGGTTAACCACTTTCTATATTTCTGATCTTAAGTTTTCAGTTCTATTATCTATGAAATGGAGACTTGAACAACCATCAGCATAAGCTTAAATAAATACATATGATTGGGGTGAATGCAAGTTTTATGCATCTATAGTTTAAGCAATTTTTGTAGATTTTTTTTTGTTTAAATAAAAAGGAATGGATAAATATAAAAGCTAAAAGATCTAGAAAAATATCATACTGTAAGTAACGACTCAAATATGCCTCTCGTGTACTTTTGGCAGACATTATTTGATTGAGTTTCTATTAAAGGGCTTTATAATATTATCTGTGGAGATAATAGGATAATCCAATTTTTGCCACACATTCTTGGAACTTTTATTTTATTGTTAATTGTTTAAAAATATTTGGTTTTTTTTGTCATAGCTCTACTCCTATTGGTCAAAACAAGTGTCCAATGAGCTTGGACTCAAAGGGAAAGAAAATACCCACCCCCCTGTAGGTGGGGAGGCAATGTACATGCTGGAAGTAATCACTGTGGACGATTTCTCTCATCTGCTCTGTGTTCACCATTTCACGATTTCCCCATGAAAACATTGAAATATTCCAAACTCATGACCCCTGTGAAAGTGTCATGCTGTTAGAGGTAGTTGACAAAGTCCAGTGGGTCCTGATGTGTACGAAGTGTTGACATGCCTTTCGCTATCCACAGACTCTATGAAGTGATATGAAGGACCATGCAGGACAGAAATAACACAGGCAGGCTGACATTAGCAAAAATTCCCGGATGTTAGCGAGGCTTTCTTAGACTATGCAGTCCTAAATTTCATTGTTCCCAGTGATCCCCATGAGCTCCAGAGAAGACAGCCTCCATGGATTGCACCGTTATGAGTTATAATGGAGTTGTTATTTTAAGCTGTGAGGTTTGGGGACGGCAACTTTGCAGCAGTAGCCACGGAAACGCCATTGTGCTCCATTCGCCTTTATTTTCTGCTGTTTTACCCCTCAAGGCTTCAACTTAGACTTCCTGGAGAGCCCGAAATTGGATTTCCATGTCTCCACTCCATCTCTCTTTTTAGCTCCCCAAATTTCAATCTCTGCATTTGTCTATGTGGCCAAAATCTTGATGTGTTTCAATAGAGACAAGTAAGGTCACTGCATTTAGGATGATTTAGGAGGAGCTCATCTATAAAATACCATGTCCTTGCACGGAGTTCCAAGGACTTGACCTGACTGAAGAAGACAAGCGAGTGAAAAAAGGATCAATACATGACTGCACAGAAAAGCTGGGATCCAGTGGACTAGGCTCTCTGATAGAGAATCCCTGGGACCCTCGGTGCTCAGCCTGTATATTATGTCCAACAGGAAAGTAGGGTTAACGCGTACAGCCGAAGAAGGAGGTAGATTGTTCCACACAGATAAAGAGGCGGGGTTGCGACTATACACTTGGATCAAGAAGCCAGGATTAGTTCATGTTAGTAGAGGCATTCTCTATAGGGGAACAGTCTTCAGGCTGTACACATCTGTGGGGAGAAAGATATGGTGGACACTGCACACAAAATCGACATCCTCACACGGACCCATTGAAGGTTTTGCTATACCTCAGCATCACACTCTTTTGTGGGAGGCTGTGCCATTTTCCCATGGGGCTGAAGCACTGGGGGTCCTTGACATGGCCCCACTCATGTGCTCAGCACTCATTCATTAAGAACTCAGTCCATTCAAGGCCTTCTCTGCTCCACACAACAAAATTCTAGAGATCAAGTCCATGGCAAACATGTGAACATGAGCCAGGTTGTGTGACTAGGAAGCGATGCTTCGTCTGAGGGCTGTCGATGCAGCTCAGTGGTAGAGGTCTTTCTAGCAGCCACTATGCTCTGAGTTCAATCCCAGCAAAGTAGCAATAAAGGCCAAAGTAGAACGTTTGAAGTTTGAGAGAGAAAGGAAGGGGAGAGATGGGAGGGCAGAAGAAGGAAAAAGGAATAACTAAGATCATACCCACACATGCACGTATGCACATTAACACATGCATGCATGCACTCATGCATGTACACATGCATATGCACGTGCACACACACTGACACACATATATGTCCACACATGCACATATATCTATCTCTGGTCCTGAGTACCTCTATGTCCTTCTTTCCCAGACCAGACCTGAAGTAACTCTAAGGAGATTTATGGAATGTAAACCCAAGATGTCTCAAAACCTAAAATAGTATCAGGAGTGATGATTGAAGGAGGAGGGGTGGACATCAAAGTTGTAGATAAAAAAATTGGCTTTTTTGGTGGAGAAATGGCCTCTAACCAATTCTCCATATAGTGTCCCATTTCACTGGATTCAGTTAAAATATCATATCAAATACAACAAAAAATAACTGCAGTTCCAGTTAAAAATAACTGGAAGCGTCTCTTTTGTTATGCTGGAGTTGGGAGTCAAGAAGGAGAAGGCATTTGTTAAGAGTTCTGTAGGAGACTGTGTTGCAAGTGTGGCATATGAAGTGGATATGATCTCATATTTATTAATATTACCATTTCAACAAGCTCCTTAAGTGGCTTGTTTCACATGTTCACATGTTTGGCAAAAGCCAAAGTGAATGTGAGTAAATTAATCACCATGTGCTTTTAGAGAGAAGGCATTTAAAGAGGCAATGTATTTTCATAACCTTTAACTTGATTAAAGCAAGTGGTATGCAGTGGACTTCTGCTAGAATATGGTAGAATTATCATGCATAGTCAAGATGCCTTTATGGGAGTTAGGATATGGCTCAGTGACAGAGTGTATAAGGCTCTGATTTTGATTCCCAGAACTGTAAAGCAGAAAAACATTTAAATTCACAAAAAACATATTCTATGGGATGAAAAAAGTTATTGTATGCTCTTCCAGTAAGAATGACAGACCAGTTCCATGGGAGAGTACTGTGTTGTCACTGTTTTCTTTCATACATGATGTGTTAATGACTTTTCTACTGCTGTGATAAACACCATGGGAATACAACTTGGGAAGGAAAGAATTATTTCATCTTAGAGCTCATGATCCATCCCTGAGGGAAGTTAGAGCAGGAACTCAAGCAGGAACTGAAGCAGAATGCTGCTTTCAGGCTTGCTCCCAGTGAATTATTCAGCCTGCTTTCTTCTATAACTCAGGACCATGTGCCCAAGAGTGGTACTGCTTACAGTAGCCTGGGCCCTCCCACATCATTATTAATCAAGAAAATGCCTCTCAGCCTTGCCTACAGACCAGTCTAAGGAAGGCATTTCTCAGCTGAAGTTCTATCCTTTTTGATGATGCTGGTCTGTCAACTAATACACGTAGTTCTAACTTACTGGTGGTTCAAATTAATGCAGCTTGGATGTTATGATGGAGCAAAAATAATATGTATGTAAAAAAGAGAACACCTACTATGGATTGTTAAGTTTGATCTTCTTTTCAGCATAGTAATATGTTGAGATTCCAAATAGGGGTAGTTCTAGCTAGCAATGCCACCTCAGCATAAATATTGTTAAGTTGTGAGGTATATTAATAAACTTTACATTTAAAATCTTTTTGGCTTAGGTTTGGCTAGTTGAGATATAACTCCATTGTACTGGCTGGTTTTGTGTGTCAACTTGACACAAGCTGGAGTTCTCACAGAGAAAGGACCTTCACTTGAGGAAATGCTTCCATGAGATCCAGCTGTAAGGCATTTTCTCAATTAGTGATCAAGGATGGGAGGGCCCATTGTGGGTGGTGCTATCCCTGGGCTGGTAGATTTGGGTTCTATAAGAAAGCAAGCTGAGCAAGGCAGGGGAAGCAAGCCAGTAACATCCTCCATGGCCTCTGCATCAGCTCCTGCTTCCTGACCTGCTTGAGTTCCAGTCCTGACTTCCTTTGGTGATGAACAGTGATGTGGAAGTATAAGTTGAAACCCTTTCCTCACCAACTTGCTTCTTGTTTGTGATGTTTGTGCAGGAATAGAACCCCTGACTAAGACACTCATTGTATATCTAGAAGCTTGTGTAATGATGAACCCCAGCATGGCGGAGATAGGAAATCAAGCTGCTCTTAAATCATTCCACAAAAGGCTCTTTTAGCTGGTATAGATGGAGCAGCAACCTTACCAGAAAAAGTAACTTGCTGCAGGATATTCGATCACATTGTAAACCCCAAGACTGTGAACTGGAAAAACCTGTTTCTTGTTGCAGTGTGGCTCAGTCCTAGCACACACCTTTAAATCAAGAGCTTTCCATAATCAGGATTGAATAAAGTCAACTATAGTTCAAGAGGTAGAGCAAGCAACCAATTGATAAAGAGTAGACATAAGTAGAGAGGAGGGACATTATATTGAAGGGTATTTAAGACAGTGTGGGGAAGGAGGGAGGGCTTTCCTCCTCTGGGATGTTGGTGGAGTAGGAAGGTTGCCTTGATGCTTTTTCAGCATTTCCGAGCTTGCAGATTTTTACCTCAGCATCTGGCTCCTGAGTCTTCATTGGTAAAAATCAAATGCTTGTGATTTTTATTTTTCAAACAAAGCAACAGTAAGTTTAAGGGATGGCTCAGTGGTTTAACAACATGGGCTGCTCTTGCAGAGGACCTGGGTCCAGTTCCCCCATATCCATGTTGTGGTTCTCAACTACCATAACTCTAATTCCAGGGGAACTATTCATAACTCCAATTCCAGGGGACCCAATGCCTTCTGGGTATCAGGCACACACATGGTGCTCATATACACACACAGGCAAAACACTCATACTCACAAAGTAAAATAAATCTAAAAAAGTGACGTCAATTCAGAAAGGTAACCCATGTGACAATTTCAGCGAATGTTTTATCATTCCATTTGCTGCATGTGACAGTTTCCTGGCTCCAGCCCTTCTGATGAAGTTTAAAGTCTGCCCTACCAAGGCCTCATTTGTAGGGATCTGTAGAAACCAGTTTTTGTTGTGATAATGCTGCATAACAAGCAGTCTAAATGCATTTGCTGTCCACACCTTTTGCTTTTGGTAGGCTACAGATGAGACTCAGGCTAAAGACAGAGAAACTTAACTTGTACCTTCTCTGTTCAGAATTCTATCTTACTGAAAGAGATACCCCCATCTGCATATGTTACTCTTTTGTACCCTTTTTCTTTGGGACAAGTTCTTGCAGTGTAACCAGTACTATCCTGGAATTTATTCTGTAGTATAGACTGGCCTTGAATTTGTGGTAATCCTTCTGTCTCAGCTTCTAAGTGCTGAGATTACAGGTGACAACTCAATGACTGGGGTGGATTTTCAGGATGATTTTGGGCTGCTATTCATGTCTCAAGTGGGCTTATAGAAATTTATTTTTAAGGTCTTTACCAGCAGGCAAATAACAGCCATAGTAGTGTAAGTGTATAGAAAAGCTATCTTTTAAAAATTACAAAGTATCAATAAGTAACATGTTAGGATATGACCTTCCAGAAGAAATGCTTCAAGGACATGTCATCCCTAAGACAATTATTCCTCTCATCTTTAAAAGGGTTTGAAGTTCTGGTTTCTGTCCTTGTAGAATATACTAGAATAGTAGGTCATTCTTTTATCTTTCAAGAATGCCCAGTTAGTCTGTTACCTGAGTTTCTTTTGAATTCATGAGCACACTCCAGTAGAAGGTACATTATGGCTTTGATGTCTGCCCAGGAAAGAAATGTGTACAGTATTAGAAGGAGAGACTGAAGCTGATTGACAGAGAAGTATTTGATCTGCATCTTCCCTGGGTATGGTGACAATGGAGATGGGTATTTCATCTGCAGTTTAAAAAAAGCCACTTGAAGTCACACTTGCTATTATTCCCATAACAATGCCCTTTCCTGAAGAGGGCCAAGAACTAACTCAGAGACATGTACAAAGACATTGTTATCCAAATGTCTGAGTTATGTGGGTACCAGTGAACAGTAAGAGTTAAGATTATTGGAACCATATAGTAAATAATAGAGAAACTAACTTTGCAAGTCTTTCTCAGTATTTTCCTCTTACGTGAACAATAACTGATAAGTAGCAGGCACACTCTAGTCCACTAAGCCTGAGGGCTGAGAAAAATGTCTGTCCCAAAAAGTAATTATAGAAAAGTGACTATTTTCATACAAACTGACATAAGCCTGTTGAACCTTTAGTTTTTAGATGAGAGTTGGCAGAGGTAGGTAGCATCTACTTTTGATATTTGAATATTAATTTTATATTTAAAACTTCATATTTGGATATCAAAATTTAATATTTGAATATTAATATTGAATAGTCCCACTTACTCCCCCCTCCCAGATGACCTGTTATGACAGGTTTGTGTCAACAGACTTCCATAGAGCTGCCCTGAGCCTGCTTCAGAGCTGTTCTGAAGTCAGAGAAAGTCAGAGTCTGTTTCTTTGATAGTTCCAGAAGTTTCATATAGGGAAGGTTCATGTGGGAGCCAGTGGTGACTCTCAGCATGGTAGGATTTGGTTTTCTTCCTTTGCTGAGGTGACAAATACCAGTGTGAAGAAGAACAAAGCTTTTGTTGTGTTTGGTCATGGCCTCCTTACTTACAAAATTGTTAGTGTATTCTAACATACAATGTTTCTACAGATTGGGGTATGTGTTGATCATACTTTCCTCCTTTGTGATCATGGGAAGTGGTTGTGAAAGCTTCATGTGTCATATACATTGGTGAAGCATGAAGACTATTCACATGTACATAGTACAATAAATACTACCATGAATGTCAAATAATAAAACTATTGATTTTTTTTTTCAGGAATATCCTGGTTCTTAAAAGACATTGATGGAGGTGTTCCAGAGGATACGTAACATCAATGCCAATGATGATGGGGATGTTCCAGAGGATATATGATATCCATGGCTAACAGTAATGGCAGTGTTTCACAGGATACATGACATCCATTGCTGATATTGATGACAGTGTTGTAGAGAATATATGATACCTATGGCTGACATTGATGGGACGTTTCAGAGGATACATCAATGGCTGACCCTGATGGTGGTGTTCCAGAGGATACATGACACCAAAGGCCAGTTAAAGGAAAAGGCTGCACCAGAAGGAAGGAATCCTAACAACTGAGTTTCCATTGTTTTTTTGTTTTTTTTGTTCTTTTGTTTTGTTTTTCCTGTGGGATTTGACAAGGGTTAGATGGAAGATTTCAAAGAACATGCATTTCACTCCTCAAGGATCCACTGCTTCTCACAGTGTAAGTCAAATGATTACCCAACTTACTTCTGTACCCATTATGGTACCTTGTGTAGGAGCCACACATCTTGATGAGTCAATAATATTTTTGTTCAATTCTGTGGCCACACAATACTGGCATACTCAATTCTTTAGATGGTTTGCCATGACTTAGGAAGGTAAGCAATGCCTGGTTTACTCTGCTCCGTTGTGCAATCAGTGTAACACAAGTGGCTTCAAGGTTGTATCCCTATGTAAGTGAGGTTGAGTACATCAAGGTTCCATGACTTGTTGTTAAGTAGCTACATTGCCAGCCATTAAAGTATCTGAGTGACTAAGAAATATGGCTGTACCTAACTAGCAGCAATATAAGGTTGATCCAGGCAGGAAATACTATGAGATGTGAATCTATCTGCTAGGAAAGATTTGCACCAGTTAGCCTTGTAAGCTGAGGGTTATAGCCCATTGAGACTTTCAGGAAAAGCCTAGGCCTCCAACTTAAAACACAACCACACACACACACACACACACACACACACACACTCACACACACACCAATAAACACTATCCAAAAACCCCCAAAGCAAACCAGCAATAACAAAACACAGCCATGGAAATATGCCTACAGGGATTCAAAGACATCTGGACTCTCTTGTGTCTTTTAAATCATCTCTGTGGTAACTTCCTGTGGTGTCGCTCTGAATCTGAGTTAAAAATCTTATGTTAGTAGTTTGCCATAGTTGCCAGTTAACCTGGTGACTTTTTCAATTGGGAGTCTTGTTTTTTGACCCCATGCTGGAAATTAGAGCTTGTAGTGGATCTCATGTAGGGGAATCAAGCAGTGTGCTCTTGGCAGCATAGAGGTTTGTGTGACACTACAGAGCACATCCTTAACATATGTTCTGGGGCAGAACTTCACCTTTTCTGAGGGGATATACTTCCTCTGTTCCCTCACTGGTACCATACCTGGGAATCTAGACTACTTTGCCCCTAATGACCTTACCGCGGAGTCCATGATTCTCATGGCTGATGACTGATGATGATGCATGAGGACTGACAAGGATCACGTGAGAGACCTCAGGTCTGGATGGTTGTCAGAAGGGCCTTGTCATGCCTAGGAAATGAGAGCAGAGAAGCCAATGTGCATGAGTGTATTTTGTTCCAAACATTACATTGTTGGGATATTGTGCTTCCCAAAAATGAGGAAGGCAGAATTTTGTGGAAATGATGTCAATTTGAAAATCAGCAGATGCAATTAAAATCCTGGAATGGCCAATTACTAATTTCTCACTCTTTGGCAAACCATCAAATGGCCAGTGGTCATAGTTTTCTGGCTTCTAGAAGAGAAATAACTATATGCACATCATGTTGTAAGATTCAGAATTTATATTTAATAGAGTGTATAGGACTCACCAGGCATGCAGTGAGTGTTAGCCACTATGCACAGAGCAACTCAGGTCAGGAAACTGCTGAGCACGACCAGTTAATAGCAGTAACAGGCAGCGGATGTTTGTGCTGTGGGGCCCAGGTTCCAGCATGCTTTCAAGTCCATTATCTCATTTGATATAGCAACACAGAAAGGTTAGAGTCATTGAAAGATGTAGCACAAGCAAAATAAAAAGGAGCAGAGTTAAGGTTTAAAAGCATAGTATTTGATCTCAGATTCTGTATTTTACCACAAGTGAGCACTACCACTCAGAACTGTACTTCTATTTTGAGCCTCTGTGGAACATTGTTTTTGTTACTCATTTGGCACTTCTTACTTACTGATTATTTGTTTGTTTATTTATTTATTTATTTATTTATTTATTTATTTAAGGAATTGTGTTTCCCTTCCCCTGCTCTAGCGAGTCTAGAATGGGCACCATGCTTTATGACTTTGTGGCTACCACAATTTTCTGGTAGGGTCTCCTCTGAGAGAACACTGAATGAAGTTGAATTGATATATCAGTGGGCTCTTTGGTTATAAACAACAGAAACAGGTGATTCTGGTTAATCTAAGCAAGAAATAACCCAAAGTAAGTTTCATATGCACTAACAGAATTCACAAGAACCTGGGGGGTCTGAAGGGGAAATAGGCTCATCCAAGAGTTCTCTAGGGATGGAAGCTAAAGACACTCCTGCCAAAAGAGGTCTTGGTGACCTCTAGATGGCCTTTCTTAACCAATAGCTGTTCTGACTGGTGTGTGTGTGTGTGTGTGTGTGTGTGTGTGTGTGTGTGTGTGTGTGAGAGAGAGAGAGAGAGAGAGAGAGAGAGAGAGAGAGAGAGAGAGAGAAAGAGAGAGAGAGAGAGAGGGAGAGAATTCTCTAGTAACTCACCAGAAGGTCTGCAATTGTGTAATGTAGAGCTTATGATAACTCCACAAGCAAGACTTGTATTGTAGCAGCCATGAGACTTATGATTGGCAGAACTGGAAGTCATGCACTTGCATGCAGGGCTATGCATAACTGGTAGACTTACAATCTGATCAGAAGCATGCCCCTTTCCAGGTAGACAGTGGTGAGTGCTGCTCAAGAACTAAATGTTTGACACCCCAAGATTGGGAGCTGAAATAGTATCTACTGGGTGCCAGGCTGTAGGAACATGAAGTCCAGAGCAATAATCTCCAGATGTGGAGCAATGAGCCTGTGAGTTTTGAAGCTGGAATCACAGGCATCTGACAGTCAAGGTCTCAGGGCTCCCGACACTCAGAGAGTTGCTCCTTGTCTGCCCATCCTTTCCACCCAAATAGCTCTCATCATCCCATTGTTGCGACGCAGTGTGCTGATGCTTTACATTATATTATCTTTAAACAGGGGTTTCTGTTTCTTGACATGCTGGGAATTGAACTCAGGGCCTTCCACATTCTAGGCAAGCATGCCTACACTAAACAGCAGGTTCTACTAGTTTTACTTCGCAAATGAAAAGTAGGTGCAAGATAAACTAAGTGTATTAGGCTACTCAGAATTTAAATAGTTCTTCTTAAACCCAGAGAAAAGAATCTTAGCATCATTCTACATCATTGTACATATCAATATCAGGGACTTCCATATTATAACTTCATTGCAAATTGAAAAACTATGATAGGCTGCACTGCTCATCATCTTGATCCACTCACAAATTGTGTATGATAACCAAATAGGAAACATCTGAAATGCAAACAAATGGGGTTCAACAGTATATGACAATTATTTCCATGGGAGAATAGAAGGATAACCTTATTGTGCACTTAATCATAAATAGTAGAACAACGAAAAACTGTAAGTACTTCACATTCAATGGTTTTATACAAGAAAAAGTGACTCTTCTTAATGTTATAATATTGCTTGAAAGGGGGGGCTGGACAGACGTCTGAGTGTCCACTCTCCAGAGAAAGGTCTAGCTATGCTTTGCATATGTGTCTCTAGGGAGGCTCAGTGAGAGCCCAGTGTTTGACTTGAACAAGCTCTTTCCACAATCAAAGAGCTGGCTTCAGATGATGCAGTTTCCTCCCCATTTGTTTAGAAGGATTTCTTGTTTCCATTTCAAGTTGGCATTGAGCAAATTCAAGAAATTATCAGACACAAATAAATTTTTGTCATTAATGGATATGATGTCTCATTTTCTGGATACAGTCTCTATGGTAGCACCCTGACTCCAGTTTTGAGTCTTATAAGTCAGGTGAGTAAACACTGGTCCTTCAGCAGAACAGCAGTGAAGATGTTTTCTTTTGTCTATTTTGTTTTGTAACATCTACTTCTAAGTTAAGTACATTCCTAGAGATATAAGTAGCCTAAAATGCAAAGATATTTGACACATGGGAGAGCTGAAAGCAGATTTGGGGAAGTGAATTATATTATTGTTTTTATACTATTATTATTAAATTCACTGTTTTCATAGGTGTACATGCTGGATTTGCATTTCCGTTCACTGTTCCTCATACTTCCTGTTGCACGTGTTCACTTCTCATAATGTGCATTGCCCTTTATAAAGCTCTGATGACATCATTCTTGGTACAGTGTATTTCCAAATTCACTAGCCAGACACATGTAACTTTGAAGATAAAGAATTATGTAGCTTGAGTTTTGTTCAGAATTTTATTACTATCATGTCTTATGAGGCAAGTGGCATCTCCATTAAAAATATCAATTAACTCAGACACAGAAAGTCTAAACATAATTTTTTGATTAAACTCAGGGCCTGTCTCAACCTAACTCTTATTATTGAAATTTGTAATTACCATTTTAATTTAATCATTGTGAATTTAATCTTTTACAGCATCATTATGCTATAAATCATGCATATTAAAATTAGTGCTGTTAACACCATTTCTTTTTTGCTTTGTAAATTCATTTATTAAAGAGTTCTGCAGATATTTAACCTACTTTTGGAAACTTTATATCACATTTTCTTCCATGGGACACACTTGTAAAATTCCTATAAAATATTTTGAGTAGTTTTTTTTTTTAAATTTTCTTGTTATAAACAGTGTAAGCTAGGACCATGATAAATTGTGATCAATTTATATGTGTGTCTTGACCCACTTAATAACTTTGAGATAAAAGTATAAAATTTTTTTTCATTAGGGTTTCTGTACACATTCTTCCTCATGTGTATGTGTTTATGTTTGTTCGCGTGTGTGGGCGTACATACAAGATTATGTGTATGTATATAGAGATGAAGAATATTGCTTAATTACTCCATTGCTTTCCCACCATACTCACTGGAAACCAGAGCTCATGGACAGGATAAGTCTGTCTGACCTGCTTATGCCAGAGATCCTGTGGCTCTGCTCCTGACTGCTGGGACTGCAGGCTGGGTCACTACACTTGCCCTGCATTTGTGTATGTGTTAAGGATCTGATGCTGCTCCTCAGATTTGTGTGGTAACTACTTTAACCACTGAGCAGCTTCTCTGATCTGGCTTATTTTTTATTTACCATTTTATAGCCAAGTACTGCTGTATTAGATTTGCCCCAACGTTTAGGAATGTATTTTTTTCCAAGCAGGATATTCAATAGTTTTATATATTAAAGTATTACCTCCACATATATAGTTTCATACAAATATGACAGTTTATAGACCTCAAAATGTCAACATATTTTTTCTTTCTTTCCTGTTTGGGCTTGGATTTTTCTTCCTCCTCCCCTTTACCCCTTCCATCAGTTCCCACTCCCCCCCCCCCATTTCCTAGATAATTGTTAATAACAGTGTGAATCAGTCCAACCAATCCTATAAAGCAAGCTAATGAATCAATTTACAACTTATTTGCACTCACTTAACATTCTGCTGTTCAAATATACAATATTTATAAATATGGGGATCTATCCCCTGTACCTTTCTCTCTACACATAGCACTTTGTATACAGCTTCCAGCTTCTTGCTTTTTGACTCAATAATGACTCCTGGGATTTGCTTTGAGTCATGTAGCATCTTGCCTTGGACCTTGTCATGCCTATATAAAAACCTGTTGGATGATGTTGCCCAGCCATTTGTTACCAACAGGCATTTTGTTTCCATGCCTAAGCTCTTTTGATGAATGTTGCAATAAAGGTCTCTACAAGCACACTTTCGTAAACTAACTTTTATTATCAATGGGTTGGATTCCCAGGAATACAACTGCTGAGTTACAGAGTATAGACAGCTTTAATTTTAATAGCTGGTGAAGTTGTTTTCCTCAGGGATGAAGTACTGCAAACTTTAGCAGGACAAAGAACCAAACTTTCCTCTGCTTTGTGGCAGAAATACTTTCTATAGCTCACCCAAGGCCATGGATGAAGAATGGGACCACACTCTCTTTAATTTGTGTTTTCCTCACTAGTAGCATACCTAAGACTTTTCTCACATGTTGTTAGTCTGTTATTCTCTGCCATTGGTATGTTCTTTCATTCTGTCCACTTATAGTCCTTTAGACTGCATATGTATGCATCTGGCTTCTGTAGTACTGGAAGGATATTGATTCGTCATAGACACTTTTTTGATAATTTTTACTTTATTATTTGAATTTGATTATTATTTTACTACATAATTTTTATTATTGATTTATTTATAATAACTATAAAATAAAGGCTTCATTGCAGTATTTTCATAGTATATTTTGACCACATCCCCCATCCACTGCCCTCCCTTTTCCACTGATTCCTTGCCTGTCCTCTAATAGCCCATCCTACTTTAATTTTCAAAACTTTATTCTTTATTTTATGTGTCTGTGTGTGCACCATATGCTTGCTAGTGCCTGTGGAGGCCAGAAGAGGGAATCAGATCACTTAGTGATGGAGTTACAGGTAGTTCTAATCTGCCATGTGTGTGCTGGGAATCAAACCCAGGTCTTTTGGAAGAATGGCCAGTGCTCTTAAGTATTAAGCCATAGATTTATCACTGGCTCCTTTTACTTTGATGTCTTTTGTCCTCTGTATTAAAAGTATGAGGAAAATACGCGCTACTTTCATGATTTACTTATATAAGGGAAATATGTTTTAACTCCATTAATATTACAATATCCAGGGTTTTTTTCCTGCTAGTGACATAGTTTTACTCTTCTTTAGGGGTGATTATTAATACTCCATTGAATATACTTACAGTATGTTCTTTTTTCCAGGATTTCACTAATGGGCACATTGGCTGGTTCTGTAATTGGCTGTTGTGTATAAGGCTTTCATAAATGTAAGTATCATGATGCCTAATGCCAATTGGGTTTAGAATCACCATGAAAACATACTTTGAGGGTATTTCCAGAAACGTTTAACTGAAGAGGGAAGACCCACCCTGAATGCGAGTGACACTGTTCTATGGGATGGGATCCTGAACCAAACAAAAAAGTTATTTTAAGAAAGCACCAGCTTTTATGTCTCTCTGCTTCTGGACTGGTGATGCAAGGTAACCCATTTTCTTACCTTTCTGTTGCCCTGACTTTCCTGAGGTAATGGACTGTGCTCTCAAACTGTGAGCCTCGGCAAATTCTCCTTTAAATTGCTGAACTGGGATCTCCTGTAAGAGTTATACTTGTTCTTAACTGTGGAGCTATATCTCTAGCTTTATTTATACATTAAAAAAACAATCTTGCAATATTTCTTGTCCTAGTTGTTGTGAAGAGGCATTGTGACCAAGGCAACTGTTATAAAAGGAATCATTTAATTAAAGGCTTGTTTCTAGATTTAGAGGGTCAGTCCATGGTTGCTATGGTGAAAATGAGTTAGGTGTAGCACTGGAGCAGTAGCTGCTGAGAGAGCTTTACATCCTGATCTTTAGGCAGCAGGGAGAGAGAGAGAGACAGAGAGACAGAGAGACAGAGAGGGAGAGAAAGAGAGAGAGACAGAGACAGAGACAGACAGACAGAGAGACACAGAGATACAGAGAGACAGAGAGACACAGACAGAGAGACAGGGAGAGAGACAGAGAGACAGAGAGACAGAGACAGACACACAGACACATACACAGAGAGAGACACACACATACACAGAGAAAGAGAGGGAGAGAGAGACAGACAGACACACAGACAGACACACAGACAGACACACAGACAGACACACAGA
>JADRCD010234965.1:0-40154 GCA_019843815.1 Montemys delectorum
GGGGGGGGGGTGTTGTATTAGCTATCAATTTGACAAAATCTAGAATCACCATGGAGAGTTTGCATGTGTGTGGGGCTGAAGTGGGATGACCCACCCTCAGTGCCCTCAGTGTTGGTGGGACTGTTCCACTGGCTGGGGTCCTAGACCATGTAAATAGAAGAAAGCTACCCAAGCACCAACATTCACCTGTGGGTTTCTTGACTGCAGATGCAGTGTGACCACACTCTACTCCTGCTGCCAAGCCTTCCCTACTTCCAGACTGTAGCCTCAAAGTCTGAGCAGACTAAAGCCTTTCTTCCTTAGTTTGATTTTGTCAGGCATTTTGTTTCAGCACCATGCAAAGTAACTAGTACACTGTCTAAATATCCTGGTTTCAAGATGGCTAGAGATATGTTGATGGTGTAACTGGTAAAAGCTAATATTATGAAATCTACTATGAAATAGTTGACTGGTTAAGTATTTGACCAAAGCACCAGAAACAGAGGCAACTTTGCCTTTCCTTTAGGAAGCTCTTCTTTTAATAACTGGGAAAGATTTACCTTTGACACACTTAAATACCAGTTCTGCTCTCCTTAAGCACCAAGGTATAGTCATTTCCTGAAAAAAAAAAAACAAACACACACACACACACAGAAAAATATGTTTTCAGCCTAATTTCATATAAAAACAAAAACAAAACCTTTATCATCACAACAGAATGTTATAATATCATCAGATCTTCATTTATCTGTAATGTTGAGTGTCTCTATTTCAGGTGACTCCAGGATAACATACTAATCATCCCAACTGGATTTTCATGGCTTTTAGACATACAGTTTCTAGCCAATAGACTATACTTATGGAATACAAGCTGACTTAATGAGCCTAACAAACCAGACTAAAAAATGAACATATCTGTGAAATTTTAAGGTTGGCTAGTGACATAGGAACTTCAAACAAACATCAAATATTAGCATAGATAATTCTATTGAACTGCAAAATAACTGCAAGTAAAACAAAATGTTTAATTTACCATATCATACATTATCACAAAAGTAAGGACAATGTACAAGTAGTCCACAGCAAACACCTGACAGTCGGATGTCCTCACTGTCTTCACTCTGGTTTTTAACCTTTGGCCAATACACTCATGTCATGTATATATCAGACTATGCCCATATTTTATAATTTTCCATGTTAGAGAGCATGCCACTTTAAATTCTATTTCTTTGCATTGTCACCAGAATTATCTTTCTATTCTGTAAATCTTTTCATAACTGTAAGACTTGTTATTATGGTGCTTCTTAAACTTTTGGAGTTCAGAATATTTATTTATACTTTAAAAATCACCAGAGACTATAGATCTTTATTTATATAGATTATATCTTATTTTATTAAAATTAAAACTGAGGTATAAAATTTGAATCTCATTGAAAAACAATGATAAGCTCATGTTGCTATACAACACAGAGCATATTTTAGTGGGAGATGACTGAAACAATTTAGAGGGGAAGTTAACCTAACTGTGACCATATCAATCTACTCTGATGTAGGCCCAAGGCAGAGGAGGAAGCTGTCTCACTCCTGCTCTCGAGAGGAGATTTCCAGGGATGGTCATGACTGGACCCCACTCCTGCACTGCACCAGCTCCTCCCAGTTCCACAGTTCCCTGATCCTACAAAAAGCAAGCCAATCTTTCCACTGCTCTTCTCAATCAAAGAGCACCACGTGTTATCCATGTTTTATGCCACGTTCCCTTGTTGTTTTGTTATGTGTAACTAATATATGGCCTAAAACAAGTATCTGTGAGACAAATTAGGAGCTCCACACTGCTCAGAATGCTGTGGACTGACAGTCACCGATGTTACTTAGAAGATATACTAAACGCCAACTCATGATCCCAGCACAGACATAAAGTGTGAGCTACAGTCTACAACAGTCTAATGTGCAGATGAGCCACACTGTCATATGCAATTTATTTTTAACTCAGCATTCCTCAGCAGTAGGAGTCTGAAAAGAAATGCTAGACAGCTACCCATTTTCCCAAGTCTTTTCTATATCTACATAGCAATTTCACCTCCTAAATAAGTTAGATGTTACCAGCTTTCTTTCTCTGTTATTTTTTTTTTTGTCCTGATTAAACTAGTACCTAAGGGGGTTGGAGAGATGACTCAGCAGTTAGGAGCACTTGCTGTTCTTACCGAGGACCCAGGTTCAATTTCCAGCACCTACATGGAGACTCACAACCATCTGTGACTCCAGTTCCAGGTGACTGGACACCCTCTTTTGACCTCTTCAGGTACTAACCAAGTGCATGGTAGATACACACACACACACACACACACACACACACACACACACACACAGGCAAAACACTCACACACATAAAATAAAAGTTAAAAAAAAAATTAAACATCTCCTCAAACTCGTCACCTAAAAGAGTAGCCCTTAGAAGTTCAGAAGGCCATGAGAAGGCAGGATTCGCGACATGTTATCATAGCACGAGGCCAGTAGTTACACAAGAAACTCAATCCCAGAAACAAACTTCAGAATATATTGTTGTAGATGGGATATGGACCTAGTAGGACAGGCAGCAATAACAGAATTCAGAAAGTCCTATATACCAGCAAAATGGCTGTCTGGGCAACATGCCTTAGTGAATGAATGCACTGTCTAGGAGATACATGAACCAAGACAGAAAACTGGGTTTTCTATTACACTGTATTATCATAAATGGGCATTGCACTCAGAATAGATTCTAAAAACCTAAAACTGAAATTAACTCTCAATTTAGATGTTAATGAGACAAATGTCTTCTATCTCCAAGCCACACCCACACATCTTTGGATCGGGCTTAAGGGTAAACTACTGGAGTTTTTGTTTGTTTGTTTTCTTTTCTGATTTTTTGAGACAATATCTTGCTACATAGTCCAGGCTGTCCTCAAAACTCTTGGCAATCCTCCTGTCTCAGCTTACTGAAGGTTAAGACTACAAGTGTGTGGAACCAAGCCTAAAGCGTCAATATGTCATGTTAGGTTTCCACTTAATGTCTTCAAAGTTACAAGATACAAGATCTTCCAAGTTTATGCACCAGTAGAAAAGACTACAAGATTATTCTTTACTTCTCATGTATGTGCCTCTGAGGTATTTGAAACATTTTTATAAATACATTTTATAGCAATTATAGATGGCGAGCACATGGCTTTGTTTCATTTATTTGTTTGGGTTTTTTTTTGGGGGGGGGCAAGATCTTACTATGTAGGCCCAGCAGGCCTTGACCTCACAAAGATCCAACTGCCTTTGCCTCCTGATTTCTGGGATTAAAGGTTTTGGGCCATCATATCTAGCTTGTTTCTTACTTCTAACATTAAAATAATACTAGGCTATTGTAACTAGTTTGGAAAATGATTTGGCCATATCTGTCAAAGTTAATCAACAATATACCCCAATATCCAATAGCTTTGTCTCTTAAGTTCATTTATAATTCAATGGTCAAAAAAGATGTGTAAAAGTGTTCATAGCAGCTTTACTGGTAATAACCAGAGATTCAGAACCCTGCACAACTCACACCTCTACATCCTGGGCTATGCCACCTGAGTTTGTAGAATAAACTTTTTGACCTTGAATGGATGTTTAAATTTAACAAAAGGAAAATCTAGAAACCACCCAAACGTCTCTAAATAGTAAAATGGCTAACTAACTGTAGTTTAGCCGTATCATGTTATATATAAAAAATGAGAAAGAAGAATCCACAAGCACAACTCAAAGACAAGAATGTGCTCACGAACCTCATACTGAGTGAAAGGCACAAGAGCCAAGACGCTACTGAAACAAACCCAACAAGCCCATATTTCAACCTTTTTTTTTTTTTTTTTTTTTTCATTTCTCTCCCAGTACCAGTCTCATCTGTATATAAAGAATCAGTTGTTCTGCCCACTCTGTGGGTCTTGGAAGTCAGACTCAAGTTGTCAGGCTTGGCAGCTGGCACTTTCTATCCAGTGAGCTCTCTCCAGTGCTTAGCCCACACTTTTAAGTGAAAATCAGGGATACTCTCGAACAGGAGGTTTAGGTAGCTGAGAGTACGTGGGCACCTTCTAGGGTACAGGAAGCGTTCTGTTCTGTGTCTGATTTGGGTATGAATTACTGGGATGTTCAGTCTGTCAAAGTCTGACTAGACTGTGTGGGTATACTCGGTATATGCATATCTTTATTTCTAATTGCAATTACAAAAGCCACAGCCCCAAAGGGCTCCAGGAGTTAAGAGTGAGCACAAAGCCAAGTGGGGACTCGGGCTGACTTTAGTCAGTCTTACTCCAATTGGACAGTGTCTTTAGGTCACAGACAGATAAGAGCCATATGCTCCCCTCCCCCACTGCCCAAGGCCCGTTTTCTTTTATTTCCTCTTTCTTTTTAAGCTGCAAACAATTCCATAGCTTTCTTGTCTGTCATGGTATCAGAGACTATTTCAGACTTCACTCACTACTTTGACACCTTAAAGTGCAGCAGCCACATCCAGAGATCTTGTTTGTTTGACGGAGAGAAACAGCATCTGAAAACACTTTGGGGTCCTTGCACAAAACCTACAACACACACCTCTATATCCTGGGTGTGTGTTAAATAAAAATAAACTTCACGACCTTGAGGATGTTTAAATACAGCAGATGGGAGGCCTGTGGCTCAATCTACTTTTGTGAATTAAATTGGACACTTCCGAAATGAACTTAATGTTCTGCAGCTGGCTGTCCCAATTGGAAGGGCGGCTTTTGTGACACCGTGGGAGAGGGAGCGCTGTAGTATCAGATGTCTGGAAGTCAATCTGAACTGAGTGACTTTTGGAGACAGTGTTTTTGAGGTTGTTTCCCACCTACGTATAACCATTTTTATAAGCTGGTTAACCAAGAACCCAGCTGCAGGAATGTCTGGATGTTTCCTTGTGGCAGAAATCCATCACGGTTGTCACTCCCTAAAGACCCTTTTATAGATGACTGGTTAGTTAGTAACTAGCAAGTTAGTAAGGATCACTAAAACATTCTCCACATAACAGATTCTACAAAGCTTGGTCCATCTCTCCTGATTTCACCCTAGGGAGAGTGAGGCTACAGGAGAGAGGACTGAGATGCAGGGAAGTGGAGGGTAGCCACCACAGGATGGGAACAACCCTCTTGACTAAAACAGCAGTAATGTGCTTGCTGAGCAAAGACCCCAGCCTTCAGTGCAGGCTGGAAATCACCTAGCAACATCCCCACTTAAATGGAACTGATTATGATAGTGTTTATACAGGTTGTAAGGTTAAAATAAGGCCTTTGTAATATCGTCAATCTGGGCTAGGGAGGCTTAGTTCTTTATACTCCCTTCTATAATTCAGCATTCACACAAATTTTTATTTTGATAATAACTTTTGATCATTGCGCTGGATGGTTTTAAGTCAACTTGACGCAAGCTAATGTCATTTGAGAACCTCAATTAAGAAAATGCCTCCATAAAATCAAGCTGTACTCACACCTGTAGGGCATGTTCTTACTTAGTGATTAATGGGGGAAGGGACCAGCCCATTGTGAGTGGTGCCATCCCTGGGCTGCTGGGTCTGGGTTCTATAAATATAGGCTGAGTAAGCCAGAGGGAGTGAGCGAGTAGGCAGCAGCCCTCCACAGGCTCTGCATCAGCTCCTGCCTCCAGGTTCCTGCCCTGTCTGAGATTCTTTCCTGCCTTCCTTTGATGATGAACAGTACTGGGGAAGTGTAAGCCGAAAAGATGCTTTCTTCCTCGAGGTGAATTGCTAACGGTGTTTTAGCACAGCAACAGTACCCCTCACAAGAACAGGCTTCAACAGTCAAGCTTCCTTTCTGCTATCAAATCTGCAGAGCAGACAATTTTTATAAAGGCCTTTGCTTAGAGTCGTGGTGTGCATGTGTAATCTTGGTACTCTGGAGGCAGAAGCAGGTTGGAGGATTCATCATGAGTTTAAGGCCAGTCTGGGCTATACTGAGTACCAGGCCAGCCAAGGCCAAACATGTCTCAAATAAATAAGTGAAAATATGTAAATAAATAGCCACACTTCCTTTACCCCTCCCCCAAATAAAGCAAGTGTCCAATGAGAGGCCTGCCTGGCAACTCTGTGTCTGCTTGTTCTGAGGAGGGCTGATTTCTGTACAGGGGGACTCCCAGAAAGGACTTTGTAGACAGGGGGACTCCCAGAAAGGACTTTGTAGACAGGGGGACTCCCAGAAAGGACTTTGTAGACACAGGGCTGCAGCTCATTTGTTCCTTTGCTCACTTGAAGTTGAGACTTTGTTTAATTTCTACAACATATTCCCCATACTTAGTTTTCTCATGAGTGAGGGAAGGCAGCAGAGGGGAAGCAACCACAGAGACTGCGTGTAACTAAAAAGGTCAAGTAAATCACAGCAGCTAGTGAAATAGGTGAATGATCGTACCACATCCCGACTGTCTAAACCACTACCTGTACCATCAAACACAGCCTCGAGAAAACACTGAGCCGAAACTGCCTTCTTCTCGCTGCCTACTAACATACATTCAGAAAGTAGAAACTAATCTTAGCACTGGCCAGAGCCAAGTATAACTGTGAAGGTAAATCTATAGCTTCTTAAAGTCAAACCAGAGAAGGAAGGGGAAGCAGAGGTGAAGTGTGGGCAGAAGAAACTCAAGAAGAGGGAAGACCAAAGTGTGGATGCTTCGTTCCTTCTTAGAAGGGGGAACAAAATACCCATGGAAAGAGTCGCAGAGACAAACTATGGAGCAGAGACTGAAAGAAGGACAATCCAGAGACTGCTTCTCCTGGGAATCCTTTCCGTATTCAGTTATCAAACCCAGACACGATTGTGGATGTCAGCAAGTGCTGGCTGACAGGAGCCTGATATAGCTGTCTCCTGAGAGGCTCTGACAGTGCCCGACAAATACAGAAGTAGAGGTTCACAACCATCCATTGGACTGAGTACCGGGTCCGCAATGAAGGAGCTAGAGAAAGGACTCAAGGAGCTAAAGGGTTTGCAGCCCCTTAGGACGAACAACAATATGAACTAACTAGTACCCTCAAAGCTCCCACGGACTAAACCATCAACCAAAGAGCACACATGGTGGGACTCATGGCTCCAGTTGCATATGTAGCAGATGATGGCCTAGTCGGTCATCAATGGGAGGAGAGGCCCTTGCTCCTGTGAAGGTTTATGTCCCAGTGTAGGGGAATGCCAGGGCCAGGAAGTGGGAGAGGGTGGGTTGGTGAGCAGGGGGAGGGTGAGGAAACAGGGTTTGTTTTTTGTTTTTGATATTTTTTCAGAGGGGTAACCAGGAGAGGGGATATCATTGAAATGTAAATAAAGAAAATATCTAAAAAAAAATACTAGTACTGATGTATTATTTTAAAATATACAGTTAATATGTTTGGAGTTATTTCAAATTTATACTGAGACAAATGTATGTATTTTCAGTATTTCTGTAGACAAGCATCTACATAAGACTGTTCAACTGATGCTTTTTATCAAATAATTTTTATAATACTAATTTTTATTGTTACAATATTTTATAAATTTTAAAGAATATGACAAAATAAAAAAACGAAAGGTATTGCAGGTATTGAAGAGGGGTCTCTGGGAGGAGTTGGGGTACAAAAGGGAAAAAAGAATGTGATATAATTCTATTTACTTAAAATATGTTTTTAAATATTAACAAATTCAGATAAATTGAAATCATGTATCTTTTCTCATCATAATGCAATAAAACTTAAATCAATAAAAAAAAGAGGCAGGGAGACATATTTCTTATCAAAGTAGAAGATTCTCTAGAATCCCATTTAGTACTGCTGGTATCAAGCAGCACTATAATTTTCTGAGCATTATTCATTGTTTTATGTCACTCAATTTAACTGACCAAACAGGAGATACAAAGGTCCAGCAGTTAAAAGCAAAGGACCACTTTAAGATGTAGGGTGTTAACAGGATTGCTATGTAATACGTTGAATAAAGGTCAGTGCTTCCTGCTTACCTCTGACATATCATGCACCAGCAAGAGAGGGATGCTTATTGTCGTGATATCGTGGGTACAGCACACCTTGAGTATATTTCGGAGTCCCATAATAGCGGGGTCCCGAGCAGTGATACTCCCCGACTTCACATTGTCATCCACACAGAGATGGAAAGCAACATGGATTTCCGAGAGATTAGAATGACGTGTAATATAAAATTCTCCTGTGAACAAGAAATGCAGCCATGACTCTCAAGTGTATGAGTCACTCTCATCCACAGCTTTATAAATAACCATGGGGGTGGGGGACAGTGTGTTGACATCGTGTCAGGAAGCCACAGCATTGTAAACACTCTTCCTTACTCTCAAAGACAAGCAATTAAAATAAGAGATAAGAGCTAATTTGTCAAGAGGATCACAAAGTGGCATGAAGTGACCCTGGACTATAGGTAAATGAGTTTATAATCTCTATTCAATATAAGCACTTAAAATATCAAGTTTGACGTGTGGAAATGTGACCTGGCTGCCTGCCTTCCTGTGTCTTGATTGCTGATTGGTCAATCTCTGCTCATCAGTTTCACCAGTCAGAAATGGCAACTGCACTTCATCCCTTCTACAAGTCTATCCCCATCCACTCCTGCACTGCTCCAAAGTGGTTACCATACACTGGGTATCACTCCCTCACTTAAACACATCCAGTAGCTGAAAAGCCAGCTCTTCACGATGACCTACAAGGGCCCGCATAGTTCAGACAAGGCCTTTCTCTTCAACACTCGCTTGCCTCACCTCTCCTTTGCTCAGTTCTTCAAACCCGTGTAGCTTTTCCCCAATTCAGGCTGATGCCTACAAGGCTTTTCTGAAGGTTCTCGCATGGCTGACTCCAGCAGCACACCTCAGATCCTGATACAGGACTCCTCCAGCTCTCACACATTCCTTACTACTATTCTATTTCATTTTTTCTTCACAATGGCATCCTACATTTACATAAATTATGTTAGAGAGAGTACTGTTTGTGGTTCATAGCCAATGAGAGCTTTTTCTATCTTAGTAGTCCATCTCTAGCACACAGACAGTTCTTGATAAAGATTTGCTGAATGCATGAATAAGTGTTTCAGACAAACTGCTGGGCTGGTGTTTCTAAAACTGTAAAATCCAGGCTTCTATAATCATTATTTTTATTATGCAGAATTAACATTTTAGTTTTTGAACCTAACACATTTGTATTTGGAAGGTCTTAGTAGGGCCCTGCCAAGACCCAGGGCAGAACAATGGCACAGCTATGCAGTCTCTGGACTGATGAAGGGAACACACGTGGCGCTCAGGACAAGGGACAGATTACAGTTCCTCAAAGGAACAATGGGCCAAGTCTTACAGGGCGGACGAACAACTACAGCAACCATCTAGTCAAATAAACCTACATGGGCCTCACTGGAGTGCTACAGAGGAAAGCAACTTCAGTGATGGTGAGATCGCAGGATCACTTGAGCAGATGCCAATATAAAGGGATCTTAATGCACAACTTGAAGATAGTCTCCCTTGCAGTACGTAACTTCACCTTGGGAAATAAGCCACTGAACAGTGGACACCATTGCTTTATAATTGTCCTAACACTCAAACAAAGGAGAAATATCTTGCTGGTTTCTGTCACATCCAGACGTCAGGCAACATTCGTCTTGTCTTGTCATTATAGAGAACAGGCTACATACTGACTCCCATTAGAGGTTACTCATGCTATGTGGAAGCATGGTTTAAAACACTTTAAGGTAAGTATATTCTGGACCACGGTACTAATACCCTAAATTGATGAACAGTCATTATTTACTAGTGAGGTTGGTAAATTTTTTTAAGTATATACTTATATCTGCCTATTTTATTTGCTTTTCACGCAAATTTTGCAATTTTGCAGGGGCATAAAAATTCAACTATCAAAACAGTTGAGAACAAGTTGTAAATTGCCTCGTTTGTATAAATGAAATTTATCTTCATACAAGTTACAAGTCAGTGGCTTAATACTATAAAATAGGTTCCTCTATCTGGCTACTTACTAACCTCATGTTTTAAATTTCATTTTCCTTCAATAAAATTGATGGTATTTTGTCCATTAAAATCCGTGGCCTAGCCTGCCACCTGAGGCCATGCTGATGTCCGTGGCCTGTGCTATGGCCAGCTACCACGTGGGAAGTCCATGAACCATGCCGCCATGCCGCCACTGACTTAAAGGGCTCAGAAGCTCCTTTGCCGTGGTTTTGATGACTGCAGACTTACAGTTGGGAAAGAGAGATACAGAAGGTTTCTATGATAC
Organism: Montemys delectorum; assembly: GCA_019843815.1. NCBI lineage: Eukaryota > Metazoa > Chordata > Mammalia > Rodentia > Muridae > Montemys > Montemys delectorum. The sequence goes on from JADRCD010234965.1 coordinate 10,259, forward strand.
TCCTTCCCCCTCCCCCCCCCATGTCTGGACTGGAAGCTATTTAAGATGCTGAAGTGTAGCTTTTCACAGCTGACTGCTTCTGGTGGGGGTGGGAATTCGTGTGGGGAAGGACTCAGCTTCCTTTAAGGGGATGGCCACTGGGAGTTTGATCATGCTCCAGTGGGCATATGAACAACACAGAATGGGTTTGGTATTTTTCCCCCTTTTTTCTTCCTCTTCTTTTATTTTTGGGGAGGTCACAAGGGTAGGGGTGGACCTGGGAGAACTGGGATGTGAGTGTGATCAAAGTACATTGTGTGAAATTCCCAAATAATCAATAAAAATATTTTGTTAAAAAAACTAAAATGAAGTAATTTCAGGAATACAGAAAGAGAAGACAGATGTACTTGTTTTCAATATTTATATGAGATAGTAAATGTGTTTGGGGAAAAAATTTTTATAGAAGTACTTTGGCCAGGTGAGAGGGCTCAGTGGGCAAAGGTGTTTGCTGCCGGCACTGATAGTATGAGTTGGATCCCCAGGACCACACAGAAGAAGGAGAGAACTAATCCCCACAAGTTATGCTCTGGTCTTTACATGTGCACACACGTGAACATAAACAGAACAGACACACATCTAAACAAATGTAATAAAAATATAACGTGCTTTTGCACTTTAGCATCTTTAGTTACCAGTGTGTCTAAGCTGTACTTAAAGATGCCTATCACGGGGCCCAAGCAAAAACTTTTCTTTAAAAACAAACAAGCAAACAAACTATTAAAAGAACACAAAGAATGGGGATAGAGGTATAAAATAAGCCAGACAAAGAGAAGTAAAAAGGAGATCATGTGGTGGAGTGGGGCTCGTCAGAATGGAGCAGATCGCACCAGGCAGTGACTTCCTGGGCCCCAGATGTGTCTGCCTGCCTCATCTCAGTGGATGGACCTCCCAGCACTGGGCTTGGGCTGTGGGCCAGCAGTGAGCAAAGACAACTTAGTGAGCCAGTCAGGTGCTCCTAATCCCCAATCTGGCACTGCTTTGTCCGTCCTTAAATGACTTGCCTCTGGGTCTCATTTTACCCATTAATAAAATGGGGGCCAGTCCAGGTGCTGGCGGTAGTAACAAATTACTGAGATACCGTAGCGAAGGGTCCAGGTTGGAAGTGGAGGAGATCCGCTGCTCTCCAGCAGTCTTTGGCTAGGTGAGACTGCAGACTCATTTCAACTTTCTCACCTGGCACTTTGCGCAGAAAATGTGGGAATCAGGCTAACTGCTTGTTCTATGAGGTTGCAGTTTGAACTGCATGGCATAAGCTGTTGAGTACCAAGATCATCATAAAGAAACAACTATTTGTGGGTTAAGGGGAAAGACATAGGCTAAAAATACTGTATAAAAAACATAAAAGGTAATGTAATACACCTGGTTTTCTTCATGATTTAAAATAAGTTTTGATGGAGCTATTTCCATCTCCTGTCAGTATGCTGGGTATGGCAATTCTCAGTGCATGTGGCAGGCGATTTAACCCCTGCCCACCCAGACTAAAAGCACGCCATTCCTTGTTTAGTGCTGACAATTATAGTGACTCATAGGCTTTTTTTAAAGGAAGGAAGGAAATAAATTGAACACGAGAGTCAGGCACTTCCACAGCAGGAACGGCCACCATACTCCTAGAAAGCCAGTGTGATGACTCAAGTCATGGGTCTACAGAGAATAATAGACAGTCTCCTGTTCCACAAGGGGAGGAAACGGCTTGTGGTGAGTCTAACATTATCCACGAAGGCAGGCGATGCGAAGGTGGGAGGAAACTTGGAGGCTCATGACCACGACCCACGGGCTATGCCTTCTAAGATGAGTGCAGAAGTGGGAATGACTTTCCCTTAAATTAGTGACGTGGCCCGCATGTTCAAGGTCTGAGGAAGGAAGTGTGAGAAACTACCGAAAAGAGAACAGAAAACTATCAAGGAAGGACTATTTCTGAAACTATAAAACTTACCCCTGTTCAAGAGTTCACATTTACAAAGCACACAGGGCTTCTGTTTGGTGCCTAAGGACTAGTGAGTGAGTTCAACTACAAGGAAGACTGAGAGCTTGAGCTCCCGTGTGTCCAACAGCAACAGGGGAAAGACACAGGCAGGAGGGGCGAAGGGAGACGTGAGCCTGCATCAAAGGGCCCTGCCACAGTCTAAGCACATTCATCTCCATGTGCCACTGCTTATATTTTAGAGTAAAAAACACCTCTTGGCTCATTCCTTAGTAACTAAGAAACAATGTATGGGAGAAAGTTAAAAATATAAAATCATGAAACCTACATATAACTTTGCAGGTTTTCTACATGGATCGAGAAGTCATTACTAGTATACAAGTGAGGCTTTGTGTTGGAGAGCGTCTGTGAATCACATGGATTATATGGATACAAGTGCTGCTTCAAAGGCATATATGGCTCAAGATTTTATAAATGAGCACCATAAGAACACGTTTCAAATCTATTTTAGTGTGTGTGACTATAAGAAAGTAAGAATTTAAAACAAAATAATACTTACCAGGTAAAATATTTAAATAGTTTCTCTCAGCATTCTTAGATTTATCATCACTTCCTCCATTTTGGTTTCCAGAATCTATTCATAAAGAAAATATAACACAAAGAAATATTGCCACATATGAAAATATCTTACCCCTACTCTTTCAAAAGTGTACTATGTGCCTCTATATTCCTGCCACTCTGCCCCATGCTTCCTGTGGGACTAACACATTCACAGGCGCTGCGACCTTGCTCCTTCCCTCCTCTGCTGCAAACACTAAGCATGTGCACTATAATTATCTACATCTCTTAATTTTATATGATATGGAGAAGAAAGGTTTCAGTAAGCTGCTATCTAAGCGGGGATCAGGGATAAGAGGCGGGGCTAGCCTTGACCCCACATGGTTTGACTACACTGCACTTACCAACACTCTAGTTTTCTTCTGAAAGGTCAGGGCACGAAGTTAGCTGAACATAAAATAACTTCATTAGATAGCTGTGGTGTGGCCATCTTTATTTTTAGACTCTGACTCACTGTTGTTGCTATAACCTGCTCTGGACTAGATAGACAAGCTACCAACACCAAGAATCATTTTATATTCAGCACATTCCTTAAATTTACAGTCTCATCTGACACTATATACAACAGATTTCAAGTAGATGTATGATACTGCTTCAAACTGGACTTTTTCAGGCAATCAAAAATTACTATTTTTTTTTGAGGCATGATATTTTCTTGGAAGGGTAAATATTGGTTAATGAGAGACATTTTGATTGAGCATACATTATTAAGACTAAACACATTATTTACATATGCACATTTTTATTAAGACTAAACACATTATTTACATATGCACTTTTTTAATAGAAACTACACCTCGATGTTATAAGAATTCTCTTGTCAGAATACAAAATGTGTACTACTTTTCAAGCAGCCATCCTTTGGAAGGGATCTACTTCTACCAGCTAAATTAAAAACTATTTTGCAATCTATTTTGAAATGGCATCCCATATTAGAAAACAGCCAGACCTTCAAGTTACTAAACAGTACACACTAAATCATTAACTCTAAAACACTATCTGAATACACTAACCGCATAGTGTTGCCTAGTGACTACGTTGACAAACTGACTTACACCAGTATGTCTTCTAAACACACATTTTATGAACTAGTAGAGAAAGTATGAGCACATAGGTGAACAGAGGCTCTGAGCTGTTTGTATACGTATTTCATGCAACAGAGAAGAACCTGGCAACTGGCGTGCTGCAAATAAGCAGTGGGCTATAGCACAGACTACAAGGAGCAAACTCTCCAATTCTGATTACACAGGGAATGAACAAACTCTCTATCAAAGAGACAGTCCCAGGGGAGAGCACAGCAAATGGCTGTCCAGTGCCAAACAGTCAGCCCCCAAAATGTGCACACGGTGACACTGCATGGACTCAACAGGTTACATTTGGGAATAAATATATACATACAAATACAATATATACATGCAATAACAACTCATGAAGAAGAGACCACAAATTTGAAGGATAGAAGGCAGGGTATATGGGAGGGTGTGGAGGTAGGAAAGAGAAGGAAGAAATATAATTAAAATACAATCTCAAAATAAACAGAAAAGGGAAAAAGAAACAAGAGAGGAGAGCTCACAGTCTACTCTTTCTGTCTATGTTTTTATGAGTCACGTGTTCCTTAGCAATCCAAAGAGATAATATTTATTAAAAATATGATGTTCATAAATCAGTTTTATCATGAACTGTGGAAATACAATGAACAACCACAGTAAAAAATGAATGAAACACCTTAGAATGAACAAGTACTGTAGATGAGGATGCAGGCGTGATGAACAAATGTGCAGCCGTGTGCACACCTTAGAATGAACAAGTACTGTAGATGAGGATGCAGGCGTGATGAACAAATGTGCAGCCGTGTGCAGAAAAAGAAGACTCAGCAGTTTCCCCCCAAGACTTTCTATAACATACAAGTGCCTTTAAGAGGCTGAAGGATCACAAGTTCAAGGCTAGCCTAGGCTACACAGTGAGTTATGGGAAAGCTGGGGACATACTGAGACCTCATCTTAAAACAAACAACAGAAAAAGAAAGTTGTCTTTTATAAAGCACCTCATTCTACTGACTCATTGCTTTCACAAGAACAAAATACCACATCACACATATGCCGCCTTAAGTGTAGGTGGTTTAAAAACTTCCTGTTATGTACTGCATGCTATCACTCATAGACTTAAAATCCTCCTCCTCAGGCTGGCGAGATGGCTCAGTGGGTAAGAGCACTGACTGCTCTTCAGAAGTTTCTTAGTTCGGATCCCAGCAACCACATGGTGGCTCACAACCACCTGTAATGAGATCTGACGCCCCCTTCTGGTGCATCTGAAGACAGCTACAGTGTATTACGCTGAAGCAAGTGGGAGGGACCAGAGCGAGTGGAGTTGGTAGAGGTCCTGAGTTCAATTCTCAGCAGCCACACACCTGATGGCTCACGGTCATCTATACAACTACAGTGTACTTATATACATAAATAAATAAAATAATTTTTTTTTTTAAAAAAAATCCTCCTCCTCTACCCACACTTATGATCTCCACCTTCATGCATTCTGTCACTACTACTGAGATTAAAAATTCTTGGAAGGAGCTGGAGGAAGCAAAGAGAAGGGAAAGGGAATATAATTATCTAACTAAAATGCATTAAAAACGTAAAACATATATAGGAGAAATGTTTCTGACCACATCATCACTAGCTTGGGAGGTGGAGGGAGAGGACAACAGCGTAAGAAGACACCGTGAACTATTCTCCACAGTCCTCTGTTAGGAGTACCTCCATACTGGTACCCTGGTCCTGGGCTTGGCCCTGAAGTGTAATGTTGCTACAGCAGAGCCACAATTATTTATTGTTATTTATGTACTACTGGGACTGACTAGTACCAGGTACCTGAATGCGTTACTACCCAAGAGCAAAAGGCACAGAGGGGCTTCTGGACTGAGGAGATGGCCTCCAGGGCAGGCCCTCAGTGCAATGCTTATAGAACCATGTGCATGGAAAGTGTCGCTGTGTAAAAAGGAGAACTAGACACACATGCTTCTGTACACACAAACACATCTGGAAGGCACAGGCAGGCGGGACAGGAAGGAGGGACAGCAGTCTCCTTCCATCCCAGTTTTCCTTTCTGTGGTCTCAGTTATCCACCATCAGCTGTGGGTCAGAAATTCCAGAGATAACAGCCCATAAGTCTTCAACTGCATGCCAACTCAAGTAATAAGACGAAGTGTCACACCACCCTATTCTGTTCCATTTAGGATGTGACTCATCCCCTCCAGTGTATTCACAATGTGTATTCTACCTGCTGTGCCTCACAGCTTGAGACAAGTGATGGTGACAATTCAGATGTGACAAAGAGAAGCCACTTAAGTGTGTCCCTTAAGTGAAAGGTGAAAACTGACAAGTTATGTACATGGAGTAAAAACTAGGGTGGATGCAAGTTCTGCACTGCCTGTAGGTTACAGTATCTCCTGGTGTTCCTGGAGCACCATCCAGAAGGAAGACTCTTACCTAGGGCAGTCTGAAACCCTTGAACTAACAGAACAGAGCAGCAGCAAACACGGGACAAGGAAGGGGAAAACACTGAGATATCGGTCAAGGGATATGAAGTTTGTTCTACAGGTTGAATCCATTTCAGAGAGCTGACGCATAGAAATCTGATGTCTGACCCACTACATATGTGGCTGCGTGTTCTCAGCACAGGGGACCAAGCAGCAGCTTCTTGGGTAACAGACATTTGGCTTAGTTTGGGGTGGTTTGTGGGGCTATGATTTGAAGACACAGCATCCTTCATTGGCTTATGATTTAAATGCTAGCTTCCCAATTGGTGGCACTCTTTTGGAAGGTTCTACAATTTCAGACGTTGGGGTAGAGGTAGAAGAAGCAGAAGTAATTTAATTGTAAAGTATACTGCAGTAAGTTTGAAAATTTTCCAATAAAATTCTAAGTAATTTGAAAGGACCTTGATTTGTACATATAGAGAAAAAGAGTCTTTCAACCACATCAGTCTCTCTCTCTCTCTCTCTCTCTGTCTCTGTATGTCTCTGTCTCTGTCTCTCCCCCTCTCTGTCTCTCTCTCCCTCTCCCTGTCTCTCTGTCTGTCTCTCTCTCTGTCTGTCTGTCTCTGTCTCTGTCTGTCTCTGTCTCTCTGTCTGTCTGTCTGTCTGTCTCTGTCTCTCTCTGTCTCTCTGTCTGTCTCTGTCTCTGTCTCTCTCTGTCTCTGTCTCTATCTCTCAACCAAAACAACCTTAAAGTAAAAAAGTCAAAGAAGGCGCAGGGCTGGGGTGCACGCATGGGCTGTACATGCATGGCATGAGAAGGGGCTTCGGTCAATCCCTAGCATCATTCGAGAATAAAAATAAGGAAAATCTCATTTTTGTTCCATTTTAACTCTGACTTCAATGCCCTTTATAGAAATGATTCCATCCATTAGAGATAGTGTGGATCAAAAGCAAACTTTTTGAAAGCTCTTACTTTAAGTATGGCATTGAAATTTTAACATAGGTTTTACTAAAAGTCTTGAAAGAAAAATCAACTGAAAAAAAAAATGGAAGAAAGAGAGAAAGTAAAGGGAAAGAAAGAAAGAGAAAAGTGGGGTGGGGCGGGGGGGAATCCTAGCTTCTGAAGATGTTAAATTATGGTTCTTTCTGAGTGTCCCACCGCTATGAACCCTGCGGCTTTAGCGGTGTCAGGCAGTGGCAAGTACAGGCTTTCTATGGAGCTGAAGGGTTTGCAGCCCCTTAGGACGAACAACAATTACTAACTAGTACCCTCAGAGCTCCCAGGGACCCAACCACCAATCAAGGACTATACAGGGTGGGACTGAATGTTCTGGCAGCATGTGTATAGTAGAGGATCGCAAATTCAATCATCTATAGGAGGAAAGGACCTCGGCCTTGTGAAGGTTTTGTGCCCCAGTGTAGGGGAATGCCAGGGCCAATAAGTGGGAGAGGATGGGGTGGCAGGCATGGGGAGGGGGGAGGCAAAAGGGGTTTGTTCTTTTTGTTTGTTTGTTTTTTGGAGGGGAACCTGGGAAACGAGAAATTTACATGTAAATAAAGAAAATATCTAAAAAAAAAAAAAAAAAAAAAGAACTCTTAAAAAAAAAAAAAAAAAAAAAAAAAAAAAAAAAAAAAAAGGATGCTGCATCACTGACCGCGGGCCTCCTTGTACTTGCTCCTGCGCTGGGTTCTCGCGTACAGCGCCACCTGCTGGACAACCTCCAGTTGTTCCTCAATCCGCGGGAAGTGGAAGTCCGTGCATTCTTGGCAAACGGTGGCAAAATCTAAGGGATCCAAAGTATCATTCTAAGTGTAAACCATCAAATATTTTTTTAAAGTTTTATTTTTTAAGATTTATTTATTTATTTTATGTGTATGAGTACACTGTAGTTGTACATGAGCTATCATGTGTGTGGCTGCTGGGAATTGAAGTCAGGACGGCCCTGCTTGCTCCGGTGTAATACACTATAGCTGTCTTCAGACGCACCAGAAGAGGGCATCCGATCTCATTACGGGTGGTTGTGAGCCACCATGTGGTTGCTGGGATCCGAACTCAGGACCTTCGGAAGAACAGTCAGTGCTCTTACCTGCTGAGCCATCTCGCCAGCCCAAACCATCAAATATTTATCATTTGCTTATGAAAATGAGAATGAAATTGGTAAATATGTTTTCTTGTTATTTGCAATAACCGCACATTAAATTAGGCTACAACAATTTCTACCAACACTTCACTCTCAGAAGTACATTCTAACACAACGGCAAGTCTTTAAATAACAGACACTCTGATTGCAATCATCCCCAGTCTCTGTAGACAATAACAAGTGTTGGTATGGTTTGACTTGGAAGACATGGAGACACTAGGTAAGATCACTCAGCAGGCCCTGGTGTAAAATTAAAAAAAAAATGCATTTATAGCTGGGTTATTATTTTTACTTGTCTGGTACTCCCGCACTAGGAAAGCAGAGGCAGGAGGACTGCTTTGAGTTCAAGATCAGGATGGGATACAGTACGAGATTCCTCTAAAAAATGGAGTTACCAAGAGAAATGTGATGAGATAAACAAGAGAAATGTGATGAGATAAATATGTATGGTGCCTACTTACCTCTTTTGATGCCACTATATGAATTAATTCGATTATCTACTAGTAAAACCAGGCCACAGAGAGACGTGGAGTACAGGGACAGTGCTGTCTGCAGCCGGTGGAGTTTCACGCCGCTTCCATGAGTTCTCTTATGCTTACAGAAGTCCAGCATGTCTGCCCTCAGCAACCGCAGATTGTGCATGGTCTTCAACTGTGCTCCTAGGGGTGGACATCACAGAGAGACACTGAGGCACCTACAGAAAGCCTGTAGCAGGTGAAGCATCTGTGGCAAGACTCTGGGTAGATCCATGTACTAAAGGTGGGCTCTCCCATCTCCCATTTTAATAGCCATTATAATTTATCTGCAAATCAATAAAGCTAAAACACAAATTCTAGCCTTTGTGGAGAGGGTCGTGAGCTGCAGTGGGCAGATTCTGCTCACTGCAGGCAAACCGTCCGGAGCTCCTTGTAGCTGCTAAAGGAGCTCCCATACCCAGGTGAATGGTGAAGCTTTCCTCCAGCTTCCTCTGCTCCTCATAGATCCTTCCAGCGGCGTCCGCAGACTCTCTGAACTGGCTCGGCTGCACTTTAATTTCTTCACTGAAATTAAGACAATGATTGTTATACTCATTGTATATTCATCAGAATTTTTGTTAGAGGAAAATAAGTTCACCATGAAATGAGAGAGAGCTGAACAGCTGACGCAGAGCTTAATTTATTCCTAAACTCATGCTAATCCATGGTGACAAGTAAGGCCGCAGCAGCAGCAGCAGCAGCTTCTGAAAGCCCCACTTGTCCTTCCACTTCCTCACAGTAAGCAATGCGGATTATTCTCTTCAGTCATTACAATATCAACTAACACATCTCCAGTTAATATTTCCTAGTGGTTTAAAAATGATACAGAGATTAACTGAGGAACTAATATCTTTAAAAGCCCTATCAGACATACTTAAAAATGTTCATAACAGGGCAAACTCTAAACAAAGTTATAAAACAGATGAAGTGACAGAAATTAAGAGTAAAAATTAAAAACTTGGGCTGTTGTGATGGCTCAGCAGGTAAGAGCCCTTGCTTCACAAGGCTGACACAATATTAAGTTCAATGCTACGACAGATTGTGGAAAGAGAAAAACAACTTCTGAAGTGAAGTGTCCTCTCATTTCCACTGCTTGCTCATATACACCACACACACACACACACACACACACACACACACACAAGAGGATGATGATGATGATGGTGACCATTATAATGACAGTAATTTTAAAGAGTTTTAAGTGTTTTTAATTTAAAAAACCAGAAATATAAAGAACTGAAAGTTTCCCTTTGACACTTCCTTGTCTGGATACATTCCCCCAGCATTCTCCTCTCACTAGACAAGCTCTTTCTTTGCTCTGGAGAAAAGTTGTCCCAGAGAAGCTATGACCACATAACTGCTGAATTCAAATCTACAACACCAGGCAATGAAGGAAAGTGAATGGTCCCAAAGGTGGGCCAGGACACAAGGAGAGTCTGCTTTCATCAGGGCACACTCGACAAAGGGTGTTGTCATACAAGGAAGTCAACAGAAATCAGCTGAAAATCTCACCAGAGTTCTGAAACTCATGTGCAGGGTAGAAGTCACTTTAGCCCAGGTCGGAGCCACAGACTCCTGCACCTGAACTCCCTCATCACTCTTCACAAACTGTGTCCAAGGAGACGCAGGACAGGAGGTGAGAGAAGCCTCTCGGAATGGGTAGGAGACGCAGGACAGGAGGTGAGAGAAGCCTCTCGGAATGACTGTGTCTGTCTCCGAGCCAGACACAAGGCTTGCTCCAGACCAGAGCTGGAATGACAGACAGGCAACAGGACTGGACAAAGGTAGACCAGGGCTGGGGTATAGCTCAATAGTAGATGGCTTGGCCCACAGTAAATAACAAAAAACAAGACGCCATTGCTGTGAGAGGAGCAACAGCATAGAGAGGACTTACTCCACGGCACAAGCGTGCAAAGACTGCTGGATGCCGAGGATGGAGCAGTGTGCAGAGAAAAGCTCTCCTAAACCCGAGTTCCAGCCAGAGCAGCAACTACTCGACAAAAATGAAGCCTTTGGGGCGCTGAGTGTATAGACAACAGGTCTACTGCCCTGCTGACAAGACGTCAATCCTCTTACTAGTGAGGGCCATTAACTTCTGTACATAACTGCTGTTTGGCTAAATTAAATATATTCCTCTTTCGACAAGGTCTTACTTTGTAGCGCCTTGATATATAAACTAGGCTGGCTTCAAACTCAGAGATTAATTTGTCTCTGCTCAAGTGCTGGGATTAAAGGCATGTGCTGCCACTCCCAGCTAAAATCTCTTAACCTAATACCTACAGTATAAAGCAGGAGGAGGAAGAGCTGGCTATGGTAGCACACACCCAGAATTTCAGTGCCAGGAGGGCACAGGAAGGAAGGTCACTGCTAGCTCAAGGCCAGGCTGGTCTACATGAACGACAGTCTGCTTTTAAAAATTATGAGTAAGAAAATGAAAAAGTAAGCTGCAGAGCAGGAGCACGTATCTACAGACAAACACATCCAGACGGTGTAAGCACACAGGTAGAGCTCTCACGGCTTGGTGAGAAGAAAACACAAGGAGAGACACAGGTATAAAGTCTTCACAGGAGAAACTGTCCCACACGTTAGCCAACAGGGACCTAGAAAGTGAACTTGGAATGGGAAGTCCCAGTCATGCCTGTCAGGATGGAGCACAGAGAGCACTGGCCAAGGCTGCAGCACAGCTTCCACTCAGAGAGGCTGATGGGGTGTCGAGAGGAGGCAGTGTGCTATATGAAGAGCGCAGAGAAAGGCCATGTCCTGACTGTGGTGTAAGTTTTATGATGGTAACAACGCCTGAATCTGTGCTCCTTTAGAACAGGTGAAGAAACTCGACCCAGGGTCCCTAACAAGGATGCCCCAATGTCAGCAGGAAGCAGCTGGAGAGGACGGCCACTTACCCAACAAAGTGTAAAACACAAAGGTGGGAATGAAGGAAATCTAGCCAGTCCAAGCATGGCAAACATGGCTCTGCCAGGCCGTGTCCTTTGTCTCCATTCCTTCTGCCTTACTAAAAACCATTAGAAAAACATTTCTAAACTAGTCCCCAAGGTCGTTCCCTCATTTGGCCACTTTTTCCTCTTGAGGCTGAATACCAAGGTCCAGCTATCAAATACTGAAGTCCAGCAATCAAAAGTCCACCATTTAGCTCACCTAATTAACATCCCCAATCAAAATTAAACTCCCTGTCCTAACAGGGTTTCCCCTTGTACCTTTATAAATCCCCATTTTCCTATGGGCCACACCTGTCCTCTCTCTCCAGAGGCACTCCTTTGTCTCTTTGGGGCAAATACTCTTTCTTTGCTTCCTCATTCCCTTCCCCTTCTTCCTCACCCTCTATCTCCTGCTGCTGTCTCTTATTCCTGCCCCCTGTCCCTCCCTCTGGACAAATAAATCTATGTGCTGAGAACTCAGTCTTGGGGTCCTGAGCTGAAGCTAGTCCCTTTGACAGGTGGACTTTACTTCATATCATTTATCCCTCAATAAACCTAGTTGTCCAGGAGTCAAAAACAGAATTTCTGCGCTCGTACAAATACCTACTAAAGATAATAACAGTAAAGCATTTTCCCAAGGGCGTAACGGTTTAAGAAGCAGCAGCTAGAGGCCAGAATTTACACAGTGACCTGCACACTGAGTCAGAAAGCACAGCAGCAAAGGGATGGGTGGTCTTTGTAGCAAGAACTTTTTAGCTTCCTTAAATCCATGGCTTTCAATAGCTTTGCCTACAACACACAGTGTATGCTCTACACTGGGTCAGGGCATGCACTCACACACAGAGAGCCCAATGCATGCTGCACTCTGACCTCTGAACTCCACTGTTCCCAACAGTCTGGCTGGGAAGCAAAGTACCTGGGCTGTCCCTAGAAGCTGGAACAGTGTGGGGAAATGGTGAAGCAAATGAGAGAGCATCATATTCAGAGAAGAGGTAAGAACTGCCATGGGAGGGTTTTACCAGCTCGCTTCCTGTCTACAGAGGCGTGTGTGCGCACGAAGCTGTGCACAGATGTGAAGCTCGGAGGACAGACTCAAATCGTCACTTTACCAACTGAGCTAGTTCCCAGCCTGACTAAATAGAGATGTATCTGCACATCCATTCACCCCAATACTTACTGAATGTGTTAGGTGGAACAGCTCGGCTAGCAGCTATTAGGTTATATAAAACAAAGAGTCCCCCCTACCCCCTAAGAAACAAAGAACCAATGAGAGAGAGAGAGACAGAGAGACAGAGACAGAGAGAGAGAGAGAGAGACAGAGAGAGAGACAGAGAGAGACAGAGAGACAGAGACAGAGAGAGAAAGAGAGAGAGAGAGACAGAGAGAGAGAGACAGACAGACAGAGAGAGAGAGAGAGAGAGAGAGAGAGAGAGAGAGAGAGAGAGAGAAAGAGAGAATGATCAGATAAATTTCTCATCCTTGAGGCAAGACCACTAGGAGACTGACACAACATAGAGACAATGCTCATGCAAAGCGAACCTGGGCTATATACAAATGCTTCCGACATGCGCTAACATATTCTGGAAATAGGTTTACTGTACTTAAAGGTCTTCTCTCTTTCTGCTGAGTGAGTGTCTGGCATTCATCCAGTCATGCCAAGTGTAATATGGTATAATTAAATCAAAGAAAAATGCCTGTAATTCTACCACTTAGAATTCTGAGGCTGGGGATTTCCCCAGATTTAAGGCCAACCTAGGCTAAATGCCAAGTGTGAGATCAGCAGAGCTATATAATGAGACTCTGTCTCAAAAAAAAAAAAAAAAATTCAAAATAGGGCTGGAGAGATGGCTCAGTGGTTAAGAGCACTGGCTGCTCCTTCCAAAGGACCTGAGTTCAATTCCCCAGGACCCACATGGTCACTTACAACTGTCTTAACTCCACTTTCAATGGATCCAACACCCTCACACAGACAACATGGAGGCAAAGCACCAATGCACATGAAATAAAAATACATTTTTAAAAATTAAAATATAAAATGTTGGATTTTCATTGCCAAACATATCTAGCCAACAAGACTCAGTTTCAGAGTAGACATCAATGGTGACAGAGCGCCCGCCCATGACAAGCCCAGCTGATGGGCGGTGGACAGCGGGTGGCCGATGGGGGCGGATGGGTGGGCGGACCTGAGGGAGCTGTTGCTGGGGTTCTTTAGGTCCTGATGAAGCTTCATCACCCATTCCTGATACTCCTGCTTCTGGATAGCTGTCGACTGCTTCAGTTCACTTGACCACTTATTCTCCAAGTCCTAGAGAGAGAGGGGGGACCAACCAGTCAACTTTTCACAAGAAAGAGAAAACATCATTGTAAAGGGAAAGCCGCTCTACCTCATCTCACTTACTTGCTGGGATTCAAAGTGCTGGGCAGCCAGTGAATTCACATCTTGATCTGTGAGCGATTTCCCTAGTTCCTGCATTACCTTTTCCATTTCAATACCTTGTCTAAAACACAAATTAACAAATAAGATATATTTACCACACTTTAGGGGAAAAAAGCCACGAGTGAAAACATAATTTTTAATTTATGATAGATAATTTATCTATCATCTTGAATGCTTTGAGTCCTTGAAAATGAGTATATGAGTACTGACAGTTATGTCTTCAAGCATCAAGCATGCCTCATATGCAACCAGATCCTCCATTCTGAGCTCAATCCATAACTGAAACAGATGAGACCCACGCAAGCTTCCACTGACTGTTTACGAGTTCCAACCCCTCTCATTCAGAGCTCCTCAAAAAAAAGAAAAAGAAAAGGAAAAGAAAGCTCTACAAGCAGCACAGGCAGATTTCCTAGGCAAGTCCATGGGAACCAACAGGAACTCGGCCCTGAAAGCTAGTGCATGGGAACTAACAGGAGCTCAGCCCTGAAAGCTAGTGCACGGGAACCAACAGGAGCTCAGCCCTGAAAGCTAGTGCATGGGAACTAACAGGAACTCAGCCTTGAAAGCTAGACTACTACACCCAGGAACTGTCAATTACATTTGAAAAGTCACACAGTTACTTTAAGAAGCATGTAAACTACAACTTGATGATGGAACCTCGTGCTACTCCCTTCTTTTGCCCAGAGAAACGATGGACAGAGAGGGTCTCCCTCCCGGAGAAGCCAATCAGTGGCGGTGCAGGTACGGACAGCAGTCATTTAGGCTGACTAGCAGGGCATTAGGGAGGCTTCTGTACTGCTGGAAAACATCTATTTCTTGACTGGGTGGTGGCTACAAGGGCTGGCTTGCTCTGTGAAAATTTTCTGAGCTGTACTTCTAAAATTTATTGTCTATTCCAACTGCATTAATACATTTGTTCATTAAAATCTCAAATTAAAAAATATCTTTTAATACAAATGCATCCAAAATGTATTCTAAATGATATTTTGAGGGACTGAGAGGTAGTTTAGTTGGATGCCCCATACTTACAGAAAAGCTAAGAGTAGTAGCACATTTGGACCCCTAGGCTTGGGAGGCAGAGACAGGCAGAGCCCTGGAGTGCACTGGCCAAACATCCGAGCCAAACACATAAGCTCCAAGTTGACTGAAAAACCCTGTCTCAAAAAATATGGTGTACAGAGACTGTGGAAAACACTCAATACTGACCTGTGGCCTTTACATACATTACATACATACATACATACATACATACATACATACATACGCATGCATACCACCCACCTACACACATGGAAACACCCACATGACCATGTACATACTCCACACATATACATAAATAAGTAAACTATAAATTAAAAAGTATATAATAAAATGGAACAGTTTTACTGTCATTCTAGTTAAGTAAATTGTTCTTAAAAGTGAGTTTAGACTTACTCATAACATTTAAGTAAGACAGATAGATGTGATAAATTTATGTACATAAACACTCTGACATCTGCTGGAGGTGAATATTTGTATGATATAGCTCCCACTTCACTATATACAATGCAGATGGTTTCATAAGCTTTTATGTTTATTTGGGCTTTGAGACAGGGTTTCCCTACACAGTCGTGGCTGGCCTCATGCCTCTACCTCTTGAGAACTGGGATTACAAGTGTGCACCACCACTGCTGGTCATTAATGTTTCAGAAAGTACTAAGTGTCCAGTGAGTAGTACACTTATAAGTGAAATTCATTTAGAAACAAAAATGTCTACATATTTGCATTAATATTTTACAAGTGTTCCCTCTAGTGAATAAAAATATTACTGCCACTCCTTCTAATGTTTAAAGATCTAAAATACGGTTCAATAAAAGCAGGATATTTCCCATTTAAAAAAAGACAAAAAGAATTCAACAAATAAAATTTCATGAATATTTTCATCATTCTGAATGTATCTAAAATGTAGTTAATTGTATAATTATTTTTAAAGATATTGCCTAGATTAAGGTCAAAAGAAAGTCTACTCTATTTCATATAACATGTTAACCATAGACCTATAACATATAAGTATGTTAACTCAGAATACCAAGTGTAATAACTCTGCAACCTGAATGTCAAATGACAAAACAATATAACTTCCCCAAAAAAGCAAAAAAAAAAAAAAAAAAGGTTCCAGGGAGGGTAAATAATTAGTAAGTTAATTCATTGTCTCTGGTAAAGTAGAACCTGCTTCAAAGAATAATAAATCAACAGAATAGTTATCACTTCCAATTTAGAAAAGGGGGCAGCCCAACCATAGGTGGCCAGACAGGGTCTCTTCAGGAGGAGCAGGCAGGGGTTAAAGAAGCCCTGGGCTTGGACACTAGTCAGGAACACACAGGAGGCAGAAAGGAACTGAGCAATACAGTTAGCCCTTGGGACTCATAGGGACTTCTAGGTAGAGCATTTGCATACAATGTACTTGCACCCCCCAGCATGTTGTAACTGATCTCTAGAGCACTTGGCGGACTAGTGCGACAATGTAACTAGCTGCTATACTGCATTACTTAACAATAACTACAAGAGAGAAAAGCTGAGAATGTTCAGAATAGGTATAACTCTTTTTTCCCCTCATGTTGTTGATTGACAGTTGGCTGTATCCTTAGATAGAGGCTCAAAGCCTGGGTTCATTGTTCAGCATCATGAAAGAATGACTTTTTTATGCTTTAATTTTTCTTAACTATAATAACTTAAAGCAAATTATTCACACACTGTTAGTCTTATTGTTTTCTAATATGAGGCTAATGAGAAACAAGAGCATACGGCATTTAGGTTGACTTCTTTGGTATTAATATTAATTCTGTCACAAAAAAACCAACTGTTATTTGCTCTTAACAAGCTTCTACAACAAAAACATCATACAAGTAATATTAAAATTCATCTCGGTGGGTATGTATACCCATACGCTTAAATAAATGCTTTTAAAGTAATAAATGATCTGCTAAATTAAAATGGATTATCTAGGAGGATGCCCTTTACACCACTTAACAGAACAGGAGAGAGGAACCTGAGAAGTCACACTTCACATTAAGAAGCTCGCAGCTTTCTTCTTACTCTGAGATGTGTACCCAAGAAAGCACTCTTTGCAGGCTGTCTTAGTGGACCATATGGAAGGAGTTCAAATCTCATCAAAATTCCCTGGGACGATTCTAGGATTCTTTTTATTTTCTTCCTAATGCAAGAGGCTTGTCAGAGAACTGAACGATACCGTGGCCTAGAGGAAGGCCACCCACCCACGAGAGGTTCGGTTCGCAGTAGGTACAGAGCAAGGAGGAAGGGCCAATAGTTCTGAAGTCTTTCTCATCCACTGGGTTAAAATTCTAGCTTGCCCTTAGATAAATCAGTGGATTCAAGGAAGCCAAGGTTTTCTCACCTGCACAATGAAGATGCTAAGTGTGGGGCTGTGGTAAAGATCAAAGAAGACAGCTCCTTGGAAGCATTTCACATAGGGCTGTAATTGTATAAAAGTACAAACAGCCTGCCCTACAGGTTATCACATCTCACAGTGTACCATTTAATTATAATAACACAAGAAATGAGCAGTACCTCTCTCGTAACTTTTTCAGCTCCACATCTCTTTCACTAATCAGTTCTGAGATGCTAACAAAGTAATTGTGTTCCAGATTTAAGAGTGTTTCAGAGGCTGGGGAGTGGATCAGGTCATGGTACACGTCTGCAAAGTCTTCATCCCAGTTAGGCTCCTCGGGTCTTGCGTGCTCTAAGGTGGTCTGTGAGACGACACACACACACACTCAGGCAAGGCAGAGCACCACTGTTACCACACTACTGGAAAACAGATGGATAGCATGACTGTGCTTGTACACATCACACAGGGACGCGACACAGAGCACGCACACCCATGTAGATGTTATTCCAGGATTGTCTGAATATATAAAAAAGAACATGGAGAAGAGAGATACAACCTAATTTATTATTATGAATTACCTAGGAAAAGTAGTGAGATACTCCTACAGAGAAAGGGACGGAAGTGCCCAGGACAGTAAGAAAGTCAGTATGTCACTTCCATGACCTCACTTCCATACATGATGCATATGCGTGCCTGCACAACGGGATGAACAACAAAGGTAGTGCCATCCATGTTGCCATCCATGTCAGGACAGTGGGATTTCTCACAACTGCCAACTTGAGTTATATCTGAATGTGTTTCATGACAAATGTCTTAGCTGGGGTTACTATGGCCATGGTGAAACATGATCAAAGAAACTTGGAGAGGAAAGAGTTCATTTCACTCACAGTTCCAGTTCATTATCAAGAGAATTGAGGGCAGGAATTCAAGCAGGACAGGAATGTGGAGGCAGGAGCTGATGCAGAGGCCATGGAAGAGTGCTGCTTACTGGCTTTTTCCTCATGGTTTGCTCGGCCTGCTTTCTTATAGAACTTAGGACCACCAGCCCAGGGACGGCAACATCCACAATGGGCTGGGCTCTTCCCATCAATCACTAATTAAGAAAATGCTCTACAGGCTTGCCCACAGAAAGATCTTATGATGGCACTTTCTTAATTGAAGTTCCTACCTCAGATGTTAGCTTGTGTCAAGTTAACATAAAACTATCCAGCACAATAAATATAATTTGTATGTAGTAATTTATAACCAGAAGAAAATTTGATTATTAAAAATATATTCTAAAAAGAGTCAGAAGTTAGTAAATAAAATAATAATGTGTGTGGCAACTTGGATCTCATGAAACAGGGCATACCAGTTGCACAACCCTACAGAGAAATAATGACAACTTCATGAAAACAAGTGAGAACAGAAGTTAACCAGAGCCGAGAATAAATTCTGATCTCTGCTGTCAGATGACAGTTAAGACAGCAGCTTGACTGGAACTTCAGACTGAGTTTTTTGATGTAAATATGTTCCAAGGACTATGTAAGATAAAGTAGCTTCATGTTTCCATAGGTATTATTCCAAAATTATTTCATAAAAAAATAACAAAGATTAGTCTTGGGCCCAAGAAAGGTAAGAGACAATTCCCTTAAATTATCTTCCACAAGTGCTAGGTGGCCCAAGCAACACATACACATGCAGGTACATACACACACACACATACACACACACACACATACATGAGTGCACACATGGGCACTTGCACCTCAAAAATGTAATAAAAAGGCTTTGTCTTAGGAGCTCATGTTGACACAGAACAGAAACCTAGAAGCAAGAATGTATGTTGTATAGAACTGGTTTGGGAAGAAAACTACATTCTACACTTTGTTTCATATGAGTTCAACAACTAAAACATCTTCACAAAGTCTGCAATGGCTGGAAGCACACACTCTGACCGCCATCTTACCTCAGCATAAGCTTTGGCCCAGGTACTTGCCAGCTGGTGTAGATCTATCTCCCCAGATTTAACAGCCTCTAAGCATGCTTCTGCATCACTGTCATAGTCTCTGAGGGATTCTTCCTCTATAAACCGGCTCAGAGCTTCTTTTAAGTCTATAAGAGGGATGACAAATGTTATTTTTGCAAGATGTACACACAGTAGGGTAAAGTATTCCATTGTGAAATGTAATTTTTCCTCCAATGTGACCTAAGTGTGGTCCCTGGGACCCTCATGATAGGAGAGATTTAAGAATAGTTTTATAACTGCCACACATGTGCTGTGGTATGCACATGCACATACAGAGGTGCCTATAAACAAAATGAATAAATCTATACGTTTTTTAAAAATTAAAATGTAGAATTCATATTTCTAACAAGTTCCCAAAGATAGTGTTTGTGTGGGATGAGGCAGCCTTCTTAGAAGTACCAATGGGGTGAGGCTATGCCCTGTTTGTGTCTGATCCACAGCTTATACAATAGGGCATGCTAGAATGCTTCTAGCTTCCCTTACAACTTACCACTCTAGTTGGTGGTGTGAACCTGGAAGAACAGGGCCTAAAAATAAAGTGGACTCCTTCTCACCACACAGTTTTACGTGACTCAATGTACAGGTTCCTGGTTGTTTTGTCAACTTTACCCAAGTCAGGCATCTCAGAGAGAACCTCAACTGAGAAGATGGCCCCATTAGAGTGGCATGTGCACAGGCCTCTAGGGCACTGCCTTGATCTTGATGGATGTGGGAGGATGGATGTGGGTGCTATGACCCCTGGGCTGGTGGTCCTGAATACTAAAGAAAGCAGGCCCAGCAAGCCACGGAGAATAAGACAGTACGTAGTGTCCCTCCATGACCTCAGCGTTAGCTCCAGCCTCCAGGTACCTGCCTTGAGTTTCTGCCCTGACTTCCCCATGATAGACTGCAATTGCAACTCCTTTTCTCCCAGTTTGCTCTTGGCCATGGCCTCTATCACAGCACTACGAACCCAAATAAAATAAGCGGTAAATAGGTAAAATCGGTAACCATGTAAAATAGGTAATATGTATACAAAATCAAATAGTCACTGTTTAAAAATCATGAAGAAACTTATGTTACGTTGGTGTATATAAATCCAATTACTAAAGACTAAATTAAAGGCTGGGGGAGGCTCAGTGAGCAAAGGGCTTGCCATATAAGTATGATTTCAATCCTGAGGACCTATGTGAAACACAGGGTACAGCAGTGTGTGCCTATGATCCCTGTGCTGAGGAGATGGAGGCTGCGTGGATCCCTGGAGCTCACTAACCAGCAAGTCTTGCTGAACTGGTGAGCTCCAGGTTCAGTGAAGACCATTACTCTAAAAAACAGAAAGGTGGACAACAAACGAAGACCTGACATCAACTTCTGGTCCCTTTCATCCCCCAATACATGCCCACACATAACCCCTACACACACTGACATGCCCACACATAAACCCACACACCCACGTCCACACATAAACCCACACACATACACAGGCCCACACATAAACCCACAGACACACATGCTCATACATAACCCCCAACACATGCCCACATATAACCCCCCCACACACATGCCCACACATAACCCCCCCACACACATGCCCGCACATAAACCCCCCCACACACATAACCCCACACACACACATGCCCACACATAAACCCACACACACATGCCCACACATAATGCCACATACCCACACGCCCACACATAACCCTCCCCACATATTCACATTCACACCCCCCGCCACATACAGTCCCCACAAATATACCTCATAAATATACAATCATACATGCACACATCCCCCCGCCCCATGCATACAAAATAAAAGACGCGTACTAATGAAATGGATATGCTTAATCATTTTATACAAATAATTAAATCTTGGCTGAATACTTAATACTGAAAGTACACTTAACTTTTTCATTTTGATTTTATAACTGCCAATGCCAAGAACACTATTTTTCATAAATACATAGTATAAGATACCAAAATACATATTTAAGGGCTTTTCAGAAATTGTTAGCAATTCTGTCTTAATTTCATGTCAAAATTCATCAAGCAAATTTTTATATACACACATAGGCTCTGCCTCCACAATAAATAAATGCAAATAAAAAATTTTAAGCTCAAAAACATTCTAACATAATTCAATCTAAGG
The DNA here is from genome assembly GCA_019843815.1 of Montemys delectorum. NCBI lineage: Eukaryota > Metazoa > Chordata > Mammalia > Rodentia > Muridae > Montemys > Montemys delectorum. Next base: position 31,862 of record JADRCD010234965.1, read on the forward strand.
ATACAGTAACTTAATGTTGAGGAAGGAGGAGTGGAAAATACTAAACTGTTTGTTTTCTATAATCAAACCATCATTTCTACAAAAACAGAAAGCTATAGGTACAGTAAACGCAGTGCAAACAGCAGGCTGAGGCTTTGGGCAGCATTCACTGGCAGAGCACAGCTCAGTGGCATGGGTGGTACAAAGATCACAAGCTTCGAGCACCTGCAATCCATCACACAGCTGGCTTTGAATTAATGGTTGGTCACTTGTGCTGAAAACCTTTTCAGGGTGCCATATACATCATGAGCCTGACACTCAGTTGCGCAACCTCATGGGTCACATCCCAAGTTCCAAAATCTGTGTTCTACCAAAAAACCTCTAATGACAGAGACTATGGAAAAACAAAAGGAAGTCCGTCCTCACCATCCTCGATGAAGCAGGGCAAACTGTGCAGCAGCATCAGGCGTCCATGCAGATGACTGGCATTCTCGTCCACAGGAAACCTGAGGGGCACTCTCAGCTCTAAGTGCTCACGTCCTACCTGGAACTTGTACACGAATTCTCTTTCCTTGTTGCAGAACCTTTCTCGGTTTTTCTTCATATTCTTCAGCAGAGTTTCTGTAGGATGACCAAAAGAGCCATGACTCAAATGGCCACAGACCACCTCTAAAACACAGCCCCATCACTCAGAGACTGAACCACTCCCCCACCCCACCCCCGATCCGTGCGATGCTGAACTATCTCATCTTCATTTTCCTTCCATTTTATTTGAGAGGAGGCCTCGCTGTGTATCTTGGGATGTCTTAGGGCTTGCTGTGTATCCCAGGATGTTAGACATTTGATTCTCCCGTCTCAGCACACCTCGCCCTTAAGTGCTGATATTAAAGGTGTGCACCACCACAACCAGCCTATTATAGTGCTTCCTGCTTATTCCTGCACATTAATCTTCGTGACAACAATCAAATGCTTCTTTTTCCTTTTTTTAAAATGAGAAGTTATTTTAAAGTTAATTTCAGAGCAACAATATGTGCAAAAAGTACTTTTATTCCTAGGCAAGAATAGCAGGTACTTAATACAAGGAAAGGTATAGAGTTGGGGGCAAGAGGAAACATTGGAAGTGAGATGGGTTGGGAGTAAGTAAGTGTACAGCTTATGGAACTCGTAAAAGTGGACAAACACAATGGAGTTAGCTTGAAGATGCTGGGTGTTGAAGGTCATAAGATGTGATGGAAAAATGATATAAACACAAGAAAGATCTCCAAGTAGGAAGCACGTGTACAGAAGAACATGCCACACAGGATGCTGCCCAAGGCACAATGGAGACTATTTAGAAAAAAAGAAAATGTAGTAAAGAAAATAGGAATCAATGTCTCTTAAAGAGCTCGTCATCAGCCTATTTATATATAGAATCTCTATTGTTCTGGGAGTTTTTATACACACACACATACATACATGTGTTCCCTTTTATGTCTATCTATCTATCCATCCATTCATCCATCCATCCATCCATCCATCCATCTATCTATCTATGAACTCCCAGGACAATAGAGATTTTTGTCATTGTTCTTGGTTGTCCCTAAAAAACTAGATGATAAACTCCATTGTTAAAGATACTGTACAGCTCACAGAGAAATCCTGTCTTGAAAAAAACAAAAAACAAACAAACAAACAAACAAAAAGATACTGCACAGTTGCCGGGCAGTGGTGGCGCACGCCTTTAATCCCAGCCCTTGGGAGGCAGAGGCAGGCGGATTTCTGAGTTCGAGGCCAGCCCGGTCTACAGAGTGAGTTCCAGGACAGCCAGGGCTACACAGAGAAACCCTGTCTCGAAAAACAAAACAAAACAAAACGAAAAACAAAAACAAAAAACAAACCAACAAAAAAGATACTGCACGGCTCAGCTGATGATACACTAGAAGTTTCCTCCCTGCTGGCTATAGTCCTTGAGGGTATTCCATGCAGGCCGCTGTAGGCGAAATGTCATTAACGGCCTAACTCAGCTGTGGACTCTAGGAACTCGACTAACCTCCAGGCAAGGCATACCGGTCTGTGCACTGGTGTACTGTTATGAGGGTATCCAATTTTCTCTAACTGGATTTGGGGTCAGCTCTATAGGAGCATACCCCTGCCTGGCACTATAATCCCTGTCGGAAACCCATAGCAGGGGAGATGATGGGCCCTAGGAGGAACGGAAATACTGTTGTTCAGTTAAATGGACACAGTCAAACCACCTTCTAAGTATTTATGTCTATACCCACAGACAAGTGCTACTCTCAGCCTTAATCAGAGAACTGTCTCTTTCCAGTGAACAGCAGTGAATGTAGAGACTCCAAGTGACACAGGTGCTGAGGACAAGTGGTGGATGGGGACTCAGCCCTAAACAAGACATTTATAACACCTCTTTGAAGGCTCAAAGAACACTGCAGAAGAGGAAGTGGAAAAATATAGGAACCAGAACATAAAGAAGAAGAGAAAAGGCTATCTTCTGACAAGACACTGCCATTACCGTGGTAAACTCGCTGCATAAGAATAGGCCCATCAACAGCCGAGGGAGGAGACAGGAAGACTCAGAAAGACCCAGGTGTCATTAAGGAACTGTTTTTCTATGAGCAGATTCAGGAAAAGGAAAGTTATTTTTCAATTGTGTGTCCACGGGTGCCCCCACCAGGCTCCAACGAGTACTAGCAATCCAATGGTCACACATCTGGTTTGATTAAGATATTGGGTCATAAAAACAAACAAACAAACAAAAAACGTCGTGAATCTGGAAAGGGAACTGGTGGAGATGCGGAGATTAGTAGGGATGGGGAAGTTAGTAGGGACAGGTGCGATATGAGGTGAGACAGTAACGTTTTATACACGTAACAGAACAAAATTAATAAAACCATACGTTTTTATGCTACTCTTTGCTCGTGTAGTCTGTTGCTTTCAGGACACAATTCATCTTAACCCAGTTTTCATTTCCCGATTCTCTGAGTGTGCCTACAGCCTGTCAGAGCAACATGCAAAACTACAAACCTAATTGTCCACAAATACTGTCAATGGCAAGCTGCACTCCAACACTTTAGATAGCTCCCATGAAGTCTACTTCTGTTCTTTAAGCCTGTACCAGGTACTGTCATTGGATTCTCCACACTGAAGGGGTTTCTTCGCTGTGGGCTCGAACTCACCTCTTTCCTCAGCACCTAGGCACACTTGGAGCTGTCAACGCAGAACTGCCCAAATAAGTCAGCTGACTTCTTGTTTGTTTTTTACAGTCAGCAGATTCGCTTCAGTAGATTCGGTACGCATCTGCTTCTTTTTCCTCAAGCGCCAAGGAAAACTCCTATCCAAGAGTCACTTTGCTCCAGTCATCTTTAAGTTAGTCGTTCTAAATATTGGAGGCGTGTTGCTAAGTTTACATTGTATTTTAGACTCGGTACCAAATCGCAGTTGTGACGAAAGTGCAGCAGCAAAACAAAAGCTGGGTTTGGGCCGACGGGATCCGGAATGGCGTGTTGGGGCAAAGGTGTGTGGGGGTGTGCGCGCGCGCGCGCAGGCGCTCTCTCCTCAGCACGCAGGCGCCGCCTCAGGTAGGCGAGCGGTGATTGGCGGGCTGGCGCACCGGGGGCGTGGAGCGCGACGTCTGGGTTTGGGCGGGAATTGAAACCGCCACCGCCACCGCCACCGCTGCTCTCCTGCTCCGGAGCACCGCTGCTCTGGGAAGGGCACCATGGTGCGTCCTACCAGGTGAGTAGCTGGTGACGTCCCCCGGGGCTGGGAGGAAGGACGGGGTTGGGAGACGCTGGATGGCCACTGTCGTGCGTGGTTGAGGGGGAGGACGAGATCCGACGGAGGGCCGCGGGATTGGTGCTCGTCGCCGGTCTCCGGTGAGAGCCAGCCGCTGCTCGGAGTGGCGGGCCTAGCGTCCTGCTGTGCGCCGCTCGGCCTCCCTTCGCAGCTGTTGCCCGCCGATTCACCCTACCCCAGGGAGACCCGGCAGGGTAGCATGTGAACCGCGCCTAACGTGACAGCGGGCGACCCCGTTTGCGGCCTTCATGCGTCGGGCACTAACCGCCCGGCGATACAGAAGAAGCAGACGTGCCTACGTTGTGCCCCTCAAATCCAGCTCAAGCCGCGGTGCCCTGTCACCTGACTCTGGTTCCTCTCTGCTCTCAGTTAGGCTGTAGGAATCCTCTCGCCGTGATCACAAGTGGGATGCCAGGCCGGCCGGCCATCCATTGAGTAGAATGACTGAAACTGTGGCCCAGTGGTCGAGTGATTGCCTAGCAGATGATAGGTCCCGGGTTCAATCCCCAGCCCAGCAAAACCTAACAAAAATAAACTTAGTGAATTTACTTAGGCCTGTTTTGTCCTAAGAGCTGGAGGTTACACTCTGTTGGAAGATCCGGGGTGGGGTTTGGGGGATAGGTTAAAGGGGTAACAAAATAAACACCACAATGTAACATAGGAGGAAGGAGAAAAGCCTTACTTTAAGTCATATGAACGGGCTATCTAGGCAAAATATAAGGGATACTAACATGAAATAGGAGCCAAGGAGCCAAGCTTCACCATGGTTGAGAAACAAATTGAAGGTGTGGCAGTAACAAGCATAGGGATGAATGCTGAGGACTGAGTCAGGTTACAAAGTAGTTAGGGTTTTGTAGGCCTTAAGAGTTTGAATTTTATTTGAGACAGATGGGAAATCTGTAGTTTCAGTGGAGGAGGGTCTGAGTTACTCTCATTTCACTTTTATAAAAGCCACACTGGCTGTTGTCTCTGAGTGGGAACTGGAGTGGCCAGCATGAAAGCAGGGGGAAAATTGATACAAATCAGTGTGTGATTTTGTTACCGTATGTGTGTGTAGATGGAGCAAGTAAGTTTAGGTACCTTTTTTTTTTTTTAAGGTTTATTTATATGAGTATACTGTAGCTGTTTCCGGACACACCAGAAGAGGGCATCAGATCTCTTTACAGATGGTTGCAAGCCACGATGTGGTTGCTGGGAATTGAACTCAGGACCTTTGGGAGAGCAGTCAGTGCTCTTAACCACTGAGCCATCTCTCTAGCTCAAGTTTAGGTATTTCTGACAAGTGGATATAGAGGTGAGAAAAAAAAAGAATCAAGGTTGACTGTATCTATGGACTGAGCTACCTAATAGGCGTTCTTTGGATTGACTGAGATGGGCACCTTTGAGGACTGGATTTCTGTTGCTTCCATGGTGAAGTTGAAAGGAGCTAGGCATGCAGACATTGAAGACACACTGCTGTTATTTGGGATAGTAGTAGTCAGAGCACGAACTGTAGTCCCTGAATCCTCAGAAGCCCCATGAGATCATGACTGTGGTCTGGGTTTGTTATTTTGTGTGTGTATGGTGTGGGGGGAGGTGTTTTGTTTTGTTTTGTTTTGTTTTGTAAGTTATTGTGTATGAATAAAAGGGGTAGGAATGGTGGTAGAGATACATTGTCTTGATTCAGGGAATAACTGTGGGGTCCTTTCCACCTTTTCATGGATCCTAGGAGTCAAAGTAGGTTATTAGGTTTGCACAGCAGTTGACTTTAGCCACTGCATCTCACTAGCTCATTACTTTTGTTACAGTAAAACTAAGCCGGTCATTGTCGTCACTCTTGTGTCATTTATACTGCAGTGGAGATAGGACTATTGGCACAAAGTGAGGCTGTGGTGCTTGTAGTCTTGCAGTTCCTATTGCCGCATATTCAAATATTTGTTAAAAACGAGTATTTGTGGGCTGGATCAATAGTTAAAACAGTGCTTGGTGTTCTTCCAGAAGACCCAAGTTCTGTTCCTAACCGCCTCAGACAGTTTATAGCTCTTCTAGCTCCTTCCAGCTCCAGGGGACCCCGTGCTCTCTTCTGGCCTTTGCAGATACTGTACTCGTGTGCACATACCCACACGCAAACACGCTTATATACACAATGAAGTTTTTAAAGATCTTTTAAAAAGTAATGATTTCCTGCATATCTCACCTAGTAAGTCTCTAAAATACAATACGTAATTTGTGTTTAATGAATCGATAAGAATCCACATCTGTTACAACTCAACCTGAGATATAATTATCTTTTTAGTAGGCTTTTGGTTTTATTTACTAATTTTTCAATCCCACAATTTCTAAAGATACTTTCATATTTTATATAGCTGTCAAATTGTTAAACTCTGACGAGTGGGAGAGGAACATGAGTGCCTTCCCTTTAAGTCTGTTCTCTCTGGCAAACACAAATCTGGATCATGATCTGGGCAGTGGTCAAGCCTCTTTTTCACAGAACTCCCATTTTTGCTTGAAAGAACAGGCAGCTGATGAACAGGCGTGTAAGCATAGGGCGTGTAATAATGACGGAAGGGAAGACAGGACAGCTTTACTGGCTTTCCAGAGGAAGATTAACCTTGCTACACTGAGTATCCTTTTCTTCTGCCCGCTTAGTGTCCACAAAGATGCTAGGGACAGACTACTGTAAAGTGTGCACGCCATTAAGAAAGCATTATTTGGTATTGGAGAGGGATTTCTTTTAAAGTTTTTTTGTTTGGTTTTGGTTTTAGGTGTCTGTGTCTGTGGGTACCTGCATGTGAGTACCATGTCTGAGGAAGCTGGAAGGTTTTTAATCCTCCTGGAGCTGGAGTTACAGGAAGTTGTGGGCCGCCTGGCATGGGTGCTGGGAACCTACTTAGATCCTGTGGAAGAACAGTGCATACTCTTAACCAGTGAGCCATAGCTCTGCTCTGACAGGATTTTTAAAATATGGTTAAAACTGAACAGGTATTTTATAATGGAAGCAAAGAACAGCACACAGTTTATAAATACCCAGTCACCACTAAACAGAATACAAAGTTTAATTGATAATATTTGTGTTCTCCTTACTTTGGGAGTTTCCTGGATTAATTTCTCTTCCCATTATGTGTATTAGGTATGGACTTGGCTTTTCAGTTAATGCCAAGGTCTTGGCTTCAGATAGAAGTGCTTTTGAGAGACTCCAAACATATTTTCCTTTCTTCAAGACTATTAATAACTTTAAGGTGAAGATAAAAAGTTAATATTTACAGTAATGAAAAATTTCTGTCTTGATCATAGAAATAGAAAACCAGTCAATTATTCACAGTTTGAGGATTCTGGCAATGACTCTGATGGTAAGTAGAGCTTTTTACTTTTCTTTTATACATTGAGAAATTTATTTCCTCAGAGTTAGGTATGGAAAAATTAAACCCTGAAAGCTGAGGTTTAAGCTTTGTTGTATTGAGTATATGTCTGTCTTTGTTGCTAGAACTTTGATCAAAGTTTGAGAAACATTTCATTAGATTACAATGCATTGTAGTAAGAGATTTTTTTTCCTCTGCATGTGTGTGTGTGTTGGGGAGGAGGGTGTTCGCTGGGGATCAGACCTCACACATGCTGTGTAAATACTCTACCACTGAGCTATAGTCTTTTTTTTTTAATTTTTTTAACTTTTATTGCATTATGATGAGAAAAGTTACATGATTTCAATTTATCTGAATTTGTTAACATTTAAAAACATATTTTAAGTGAATAGAATTAAATCACATTCTTGTTTCCCTTTTGTACCCCAACTCCTCTCAGAGACCCCCTCTTCAATACCTACAATATCTTTTTTGTCATATTCCTTAAAATTTATAAAATATTATAACAATAAAAGTGAGTATTATAAAGTTGTTTGATATAAAACAACAATCAATTTAACAGTGTTATATAGATGCTTGTCTACAGCAATACTGAAAATACATAACGTTTTTCTCAATATATATTTTAAATAACTCCAAACATATTAAATGTATAAAGTCTTTTTGTTTGTTTCTTTGTTTTGTATTTAGTAGAGTTTAAAATCTTGTCTCTTACTGTGGTACAAGCCCAAAATAAGAACAATTTTTAGACATTGGATTTCATTGTAATAAGGCTGTACTTCAATGATCCTCACATCACCAAAGGATTTTACCTCCATTGTAGCTAAGCTGAGAGTTGACAGTTCTGCTGCGCCAAGGAATGATTTGTAGGCACAATTTTTGGATACAGACTTCCTGCTATGGTCAAAGCTATTTGACTTGAGTGAGTGACTTTATTCTCAGCCCACAGAGAACAGGTTACATTCATTTAAGAAATGGTGTATGTATTAAGATGGTCTATCCATAAAGTCATTCACCAACTGTTTCAATGAACAATGGTTCTGCTTGGAGGATGGCACAGGCATTAGGTGTGGGTAAGAATCTGGTTCATTGGCTGTGATAATTTGGAAAAGCATCCATCTCAGACAAAGAGTAACTTATAAAGTCCTCTTCTTCAAACTTGATTCAAGAGATACAAACATCAA
>JADRCD010234966.1:0-20574 GCA_019843815.1 Montemys delectorum
GCTCCTCACCCAGAAGCCGTGGCTCCTCTCTTAACTCTGCAGTGAGTTCAGTTAAATACAGAGCAAAGGCTCCATCTGGGAAACTGGAGGACCGTCAAGGATCTACTGTTTACAGCTGTTTTCCTGCCATGACGACAGGACAGCAGCCGCAAAGCCCCAAGTGTTTACTACGTAGCCTTTTCTGAAAATGGCTGCCAGCCCTATGCTGTCACTGGGCAGTGCACTGTAGCGATTCTCTCTTCCTCCCTGACAGTTCAAACGGAGCAGGGTTACAGGCTGGAGTTCACTGTCACCTGGCCATTTTCCAGTAGGTGGGAGGAGAGAAGGGTGATGGGGAGATGGAAGCTGTGCTATGTTCCCTTAGCAAATACGAGAGTACCCCTGGCTTCCCTTCCCCGGTCACTGGCCAGCATATGGAATTCATCCCCCATGCAGCTTTGAGGCCGATTGGTGATGTGCTTTAAGTGTGGTTTGTCACCCAAGGATTCCTGTGTTGGAACATAAGAGATGGTGGCAGAACACTTTTGAGTTGATCCAATGTGGAGCCTCTGAAATCACACACTAGCAGCCGCTTGACATATAATAATTTATGCAGGACCTGGGTATATAGATGCATAAACAGGTACACAAATCAATTATTTTCTGACAATGAAAAATTTATTTTAAAACAATTCTTTGATATATATATCTAACTTTACAATTTATTAAAGTCTAAATCATTATTAAATATTAAATTTAGCATATCAGTGAGAAGGGCATTCTTGCTAATTTTAAATTAAATCTTAGGTAATTATATGAGCCTTAAGGACATCGAATGTCTTCAATGTTTTTCCGAGGTGATATTTTGAATTTATAATCATCACAATGGAGCCACTATAGACACCAAGTGACAGCGTGCTCAGAGCCATTTCAAAAACTGCTGGAGACTCTGTGCTAACTCCTGGCTAAAATTCATCAAACGATACTTTAGAACAACGAAACTCGAAACTCGAGCCAGCAACTTTTAACAGTCAAATATTCTAATATAACACAATCCAGAAATACCCCAATCTGATGCTTATGAATTGAGAAATGATGGAAAGAAATGTTACAGTTTTCCATTATGTTTCCATGAGAGAAGGAAACCTCCTACACATCTCATAGTGTATCATTGCCTGGAGTCCGAGCCCACATGTTTCAGGCAATGCTCGATTGTCAGCGTGGTGAAATGCAACGCCACACCCTGGGCAAAGTGGGCATGCATTCAGAATTGCCGCTGCAGTGACGTCACATGATAAAATTGCCAGGAACATCAGGGCTATTATGCTTTTGATTTCGAGTTAATTTTTGGTTGAGTGTGGGTCAGAAACTTTTTAATGGGTTTTGTGTGTGTGATTTCTATAGTTAGTTACGTGACCCCATGCAGAGGGCGGGGGATTCACATAGGATCGCCACCCACAGTTTAAGAAGCTGGGCTCTAGTGGGTGATCCTTATTTTTCTGAGGGCCCCACCCTAGGAATTAATTAAAATGGTCCTAATGGGACCCACTCCAAGATGGCTTTCAGGTGTTCTTTTAACTGGATCCTGACTCCCAAGTCCAGCTCTTGCTTCCTGTCTCTCTGTGTGAGCATCTTGTCACACGTACCCTGTGACATCATCCACTGGTGTGATGCAGCCAGGGAGTGCCTCAGTAGTGCCAGCATTATGCTATTTGGACTTTCTGCTTCCCAAACCATAAGTTAAATTGCTTCTTTTCTTCCCAAACCATAAGTTAAATTGCTTCTTCCTTTACCAATTCACCAGTCTCTGGTATGTCATTACAGTAGGGAGACAACAGTCTAATTCAACTGGGAAATATTACTGTTGCAGAACCCAAATAAGCTACTCAAATAAGTACATTCCTTGCTACCCTCCCTAATGTTCTGGGTTCTTGAATGAAATACACACACACACACACACACACACACACACACACACACACACACAGTGCCTTATAAATATAATATGCCTTAAACAGCTCAATGGTTGGGCCACTTTCTAACCTCCAAGTGGCTGATGTACTTTTCCATAATCCCAACTCATCCCTTACTAAAACCTATATTCCATCTTGGCTGTCCCTCTGTAGCCCTCCTGGGCCACAATCCCTGACTTTTACACAATGGCTGTGCTCTCTTTTCTGCACCTCTTAGGCCTGGTGTCTCTTTCTTCCTCCCCGGCAGGCATGGTGGCTATCCTTTCCTCCTTCCTCGGTCCCTTGTCCAGGAATCCTAAAACTCCCACTTCTGTCTTCCTGTCCAGCCATTGGTTGCCAGCTACTTTATTTACCAATCAAAACCAACTGGGGGCAGGGATCCTCAGCGTCTTAATGTGAGGATAAGTGGATTCTCCTACCATTTGGGGAACCCAATTAACATAATACAAGCATTAGATTAAACCACAACATACTATTTTTAGCTGAGTGGCCAAGAGTCGCCTTGCTACTCCCAGGCTTTTTGAATAAAGGAGAGATGGGAAGAGTGGAGTGTACCAGAGCGCTTAGTCTTGCAACGTTAGTTGAGAACTCAGGCAAAGTATGTAAGATGCTCAAATTGTGCCAATGTCAGTGACAGATAAGAAATCTTTCCTTCCTCTGCTTTCTCTCCTTAAATATTTATGAAGCCTTCAGTTATATGAGGGTCTAGCCAAATGCCCTTTATAGACAAGAAAACCAGAGAACAGGAGCCAGGTTTTGAGCTGAGGGGAAATAGCTTTTACCACCAACCAGGGGCTCTGACCTTTGTGACAATTGTTTCTGGACTCTGCAGAGCTCGGAGGCAGTGAGACATGGTGCCTGGGAGCAGCCATCTCCTGTCATTAAGGACAACCTGGAGCCAGGCCCAAATAAGGTATCCATGGACTCCCAGAAGGTCGGGTCAGTGCCAGAAGGTGACAGCATCAAGAGCCAGACCCTAGCCTAGGATTTCGTTTTTTCTTTTTGACCCCTTGTCTTTCCCCAATTCCGTTGAAACAGCAAGGCTGCCTGCCATGTCCCTATGCATGGCATTGCACTGGAAATGAGATCAGAGAGTTTCCCAGTCTCTCCCTCATTGTGCATGTGTCAAAGAATATGTGTGGCATGCATGTATGAGTCGATAGCTGCAGCGCATGGGTATGTATGGCTGGATATGAGGGCATGTTTGCATGCATGGAGAAACATATGTGAATGTTTGCATGTATCTGTCCATGTGTGCTGTACACAGGGTTCATTAGTGTACCTTAACGGTGTTCTGAGAGGCTTGGCAGCAGTGTACTGGATTTGTCTCTATCTACTGTTATCTGCTTCAGAGTGGAGAACATGAATGCTTGTGTAGTGAATGAATGATTGATTGAACGAATGAATGAATGGCATATGGCACAGTTAACAGCATGAGTTTTGGAGTCAGCCACAGTGGAGCTCCACACCTCACTCTGCTACTCACTGAGTTACTTTAGCCTCCTAATCTCAAAGTGCCTCCGTTTTCTCATCTCCAGAACAGGCATGAGACCATTATCCACCCTAGGCACCCCAGTGTGGGGGTGAGGGAAGAGTAATTAAAGCCACCCCACTCCAAGCTGGCCCACAGCTCTGTCCTTCGGGCTGCCACACAGCTCCTCCCTCACAGTTCATGGACTGTGTGGTAGCACAAACTCTTCTCAGTGCACACCCATGCAATTTCATATTTATGGTCAGTGGACATCCAAGAAGAGCTCCGACCTTAACTTAGGATCCAGTGGGCTGATGCTTAAGTCCTCCTCTAGGTGGCGCTGCAGAGAGGAAGCCTGACTACTGAGTCATAGTGCCCCCTGGTGTTCATTGACATAAAAAAATGTAATAAATGGGGAGCTGTTCTCTTAGCTGAGACTAAATATGGAGGTAAGGGGATTTCAATATGATAAATTGTATCATAGACAGGAGCAAGGCAAATGGGAGACAGATGTGCTGGGGAAAGAGAGAAATGAGGGGTCAAGTCATACTAAGGAAATTATCGTGGATAATGTTAACATCTATAATTCCCTCCTCACCTATTATACACTTGATGTTGGACTAAGCATTCATTTCTTTAGTCTACACGTAGTCACAAAGTGTGTCTGGGGCCATGCAGTAGGTGCTCATTGCCTGTTGACTAGATGACTGCTTTTTACATTTTCTTTTATTGTATTTTTTTGTGTAGGTTTGCACGTGCCAACAGGAGTGCATGTGGAGTTCAGAGGACAACATTTAGGAATCAACTCTCTCCTTCCATCACATGGGTCCTAGGGATCAAACTCAAGTGGGCAGGCTTGACCTCAAGCACCTTTACCCACCGAGCCGTCTTGGGGTCCCAAGATGGCTAACATACTTCTGTGAGACAAATATTATCTCAAATTTAGGAAACTGGATACACAAATGTGTGGCCAAGAAGGCGGCAGAGCTGGGGCATGTGATGCTCGTGAGCTCACCCCAGCTCTGCTTCCAAGAGGGTGGGGCCTTACCTTCAGAGGATTTGCCTTTTAGGTCTCCCCACAGCCTCTAGGTGCTCGGCTCTGCCTGGGATCTGCCAGTGATGGCTATTTATGGCTCAGGGAGGCATCCAGTGAGACTCCCCTCATAAATTATGAAGAGAGACACATGTGGGTCAGGACAGGGGAACTCGGTGTATGAGGGAACCCCCAGGACTCTTGCTCTTTCTAATCAGGGATTTTCCTTCTGTTCCCAAGAAAGCAGCTGATGCAGACGGCCACACAAGGGGTCCCAGGGTCCCCTCAGGTCCTGCTGTTTGGGCTTCTAGCCCTGACTGCTAACAGCTCTCTGCCTCATCCCCAAGATGGGGCTGTCTGCGGTTTCATGTGTCCTGTGCCCACACAAGGAGGGCTTGAACGGTGCTGGGCATTCTCTCTCTCTCTCTCTCTCTCTGTCTCTCTCTCTCTCTTTCTCTCTCTCTCCATACTTTTTTTGATTTTTTTGTTTTTTTTTTGTTTTTTATGCTGCAGTCTCTTGGTTAGTGTTAGTCTTGCATTTAAATCCTGTCTACCTCTAACTTCCTCTTGCAATTCATTCCTCCTTCTGACTTGCTAATCTCTAATCTGGTCACTAAATTCTTAGTTTTGGGGAGATGTGGAAGAAACCTGACAGAAGTAAGGGGTTGAGAACTTTCTTCCGTGAATGAAACATGTCAGGCTCCATGTGGCCTTGGAGCTTAGATGGATATCTGTTTGAGACAGGGGCTTGCTGGGTAGCCCAGGCTGGCCCATGCTAAGGGTGGAGGCCATCGGAAGTCAAACTGGAGTTGGGAAGGCTGTACCAGGGGCTTCTTGGTATGTGTGCCAAGCAAAGGAGGCATTCTTATTTAAGGGATGGAGGAGGAGCCTGGGTGACTCCTCTCTCCCTGGGACAGGTGGCTTCGTGAAATGAAGAGCCAGGACAGCGAGGAGAGGAGGAATCATGGCAGCTCAGGACTGGAGCCCACTGCTGACAGGGTGTCTGGCTTCCAATTACACTGCCTCAGAGCTCCACATAAAATTAGCAGCAGTGTTCTCTGTAAAAGGAGCCAGAGAAATAGCCATATTCAGCAGAACCCGGAGCAGGGACAGAAGACAGAGTGAGAAAAGGCAGGGTTGGCCCAGCACAGACTCCAGGCCCCTCCTAGGACACCCTTGGCCTCTGTTGTCCAGGTGGCTCCCAGGCTGAGTCAGGAACACAGGATAATCCTATGGGGGAGGGAGGGGCTGAGTGTGGGAAGGTGAGAACTTCGAGAACCTGATCAGGAGGCTTAGAGAGCTCAACGTGGACACACACCCACCCACCCCCACCCCCCACACACACGGGAGGGCTTGTGGGAGGACATACTGCCATTATGTGTATGTGCTTGAGTGTGTGTCTGTGTGTGTGTGATGGGTTTGCATTTATATGCATTGTGTGTGTGTGTGTGTCCATATCTCTCTCTCTGTGTATATGTGTGTATATAAGTGTGCATATGTGTGCATATGTACATGTGTGTGTTTGTGTGTGTCTCTCTGTGAGTATATGTGTCTGTGTCTCTGTGTGTGTCTGTATGCTTGTATGTATCTGTGTGTGTTCATGTATACGTGTCTGTGCTTCTGTGTGTCCATGTGTGTGTCTCTGTGTGTACACAGGCCACCACCAAGACCCCATCAGAGAAGAGTGTTCGCTCTGCTGTGATGCCACCTCTGTCTGAGTCTGCTCTTTAGAGACCCTGCAGACACACACACACACACACACACACACACACACACGTGCAGACACACACATATGTGCCCACACACAGTTGTACTGGAATCTGCACAAACTGGCCTTGAACTTGATATGTAACTAAGAAGGCTACGAACTCTCAGGTCTCCTGCCTCCACCTCCTGTGTGTTGGGATTACAGATGTACTCATGCTTCTTTTATTTGGTGCTGGGACTGAGCCCAGGGCTTCACTCACACTACACAAGTGCTCTGCATCCCAGCCCAGCCCCAAAGGAGCACATTTTCAAGCCAGGACAGGCATGCCGCGACACAGTCTCTCACTAGTGCTATGTGACATTCTCTTGTGGAAGCGATGTCATCATTTCCTGTTGCCTGACCACCTGTTGACCAACATTCTCCTCTGCCTGGGCCAAGCTTGCACCTCTGTGTTCACAGACCCCCTCTTCCACAGCACCCCTCCCTGCTCCCCTGGTTGTTTCCTCCAAAAGCTAGGCCGCCTGAGCCACGAGGCCAAGCCAGAGCCTCTGAATCATGTCTAGCTCCTCAGGTGTGAATTCTTCTGAAGCCCAAGGCGCCTGGCTTGCAGTTTTGCGTAGTGCTGACTCCAAACTGCTTCCTCCGCACAGTTGAGAGCCAGCTTTTCTCTGGATTTCACACCAGTGGGGGCTTCAGGCTTGAGGCTCTGACCCTGCACATTAACTCCCTCTGTCTACTCTAGGCTGGAAGACTTCCTCCGCTCCCTCAGGCACCCAGGCCAACGGCTGAGAAACCCTCTTTGGCGTTTGCTGTAATATCCAGATTCACATGAGAACTCAGGGTGGACTTCCTGCCAGCAGTGGGACATGTGACCTGCATCTGGTCTCTGGCCAGTCACTGGAGCTTCATCTTTAATAACACATGTGTTTGCTGTTCCCTAGGCCCGGTGACCCGTCTCCAGCCTCAGTCATGGGTATAATTCCTGCCCATCTTAGACCTTGCAGATCATCTTTCCTTGTCTTGAGCAGGGATTCGTGTGCTTAAAAGACCTAACTCAATGAACTGCGGCACTTTTATGTGCTTGGAGTAGGTCGGACCATCCACTCTATGTTCCTCTGCCACCCAGAGCTATCTGTGCACTGCAAAGGCCTTGATGGACATACAGTCAATGGTGGAGTGTCCCTCTTCCACTTTCCTGTCCCCTCTTGTGATTTTCCCCAACCTCGTTTCCACCTCCCCAGGAGCCCAGGCCCTGCCTGGCCATAGGGAGGGTAGTTCTCATTGGGCAGATTCCATCCTGGGAACACTGGATCCATCCACTCTGGACTGAGTGAGTCAGGGCTAGAAGATCCCCTTTGGTGGCAGGATGGCGGGGGATATTTTAAAATAAGGGTCTTTAAAAGTTCTATATTCTTGGAGCCAGATCCTGGGGTCTCTGAGACTGGCTCCAACTCAGCCCTATTTAAGGTGAGAAATGTGGGTGGTTCCAGATTCCTCAGAGAAGGCCCTGTTTCCACAGCTACATTCCCAAGTTGGGGAGATAGGATCCTGATTCAGGCAGGATGGGCAGGGTGCCATCTCTCTCTTTCTATCTCAGCACACCATCAAGTGAAGCTGGGGGGTGGGGTGGGGTGGGCGGGGCAGGAAGTAAGGATGGATGGGGCTATCCTCTCTGTAGGCTTTGGAGAGCTCCCTGCAGAATCCAGCATTAGAAGGAGCTGAGGAGGGGCTGGAGAGATGGCTCAACTGTCAAGAGCTCTGACTGTCCCTCCGGAGGTCCTGAGTTCAATTCTCAGAAACTACATGGTGGCTCACAACTGTCTATAATGAGATTTGATTTCCTCTTCTGGCATGTGGGTGTACATAAAGATAGGGTACTCATATAAATAAAGTACATGAATAAATTGGTCTTTGTTTTGTTTTGTTTTTTGTTTTTAAAGGAGCTGAGGAAGAATTCCCTTCTGCTCACATAATCTGGGTGTCTGCAGGGTGGCACTGGCCTGGAAGGAGCCTCCCACACAAACACACATGTGGAACACACAGGGATAGGGAGCCCCGGGCTGGTGGGAGCTTGCTGCAGGAAAAGCCCGGAGAGCAGCAGGGAGGTCTGGTGAGGACAGGCCTCTTACTCAGAGGGCAGCTTCTGAACAGAGATCTACAGGAGATAGGAAAGGAGTGTTGGGAAGGAGGAGGCAATGAGGGAAGAGAGAGTTGGGAAAGCAGGCAGCCCACAGGGCTTTGGGGATTCTGAAGCCAGCAGCAGGGGTCCTGGGGGATGGGAGAGGGGCTCAGGGAGTGTTGGGCTCTTCTGAGAGCTGAGTAGGGAGGTAAAGGTGGATGGTCAGGAGAGCCTCTGTGTGGCTGGAAGCTCTGGGAGAGCTGAACGTGGGATCTCAGAGCCCAGAGCACCAGGGTGAGGACAAGATGGGGCATAAGCCAGTGTTATCCTAGTATGAGAGGGAGGGGAACCATGAGAGCTTCCTGGAAGAAGCAATGTCTCCACCAGACCTTAGGGATGGCAGGTCTTGGAAGTCTGGGCCAGGGATTCAGGAAGAGGCATGACTAGTAAGTCCCCAGGGCCACAGGTTCTCTTGATGGACTACCCAGGGCTAAAACTGCTCTACGGTGGGTGGAGCTTAGCACCAGAGACAGGCACTGAGGAAGTCCCCAAAGCCAGTGGCCTCACGCAAGCCCAGCACCCAAGGGTGCCACTTCCTCAACTGCTGTGCAGCTGGGAAGTGGGTGAGAAGATGTGTGGGGCCAGGCAGCTCAGATCCTGAAGGAGGTCCTTCAGGGAGGGTCCAGAGAAGCTGGGCAGGGAGGGGCCTCCTCAAAGGCTGCTCCCCCGGGGACACCCCAAGCTTCAGGAAGCTCCCAGATGCACATAAGAGGAAGTGAGAGGTGAACTCAGCCTGGGCCTGGCTGGGTAAGGCCCCCATCCATCTGCTTTCTTGACTACCCACAGCCATGGCCCTGGCCCAGCAGCTGCGATCAGAGAGGTGAGAGTGCGCCCCCATTCCCTGCTAGTCTTTCTGGCTGATCCCAACAGGTCTAGGTGGGGGTTGGGGTAGGATGGGCATGAGGAGGTAAGAGACTGTCCTTCCTGTCAGCTAATATCAGTGGATCAGCATAGAGTAAAATTCGGAGGTTTTGCTGAATGATACTGCAGGACCTGGGGGCTCGGGCAGCTGTTTCTAGAACCTTGACTTTGTAGGTCAGCAGCCTCATGTACCAGTGAGAAGCCTAAGGCTCAGAATGGGGAGTGGCTTGGATGTGGCCAAGAGCCACAGGGTGAGTGGGCGGCAGGGCCTGGGAGCAAAGGTGTTCTGGGTGCTAGGCTTGGGTTCCGGGTTCCTGGTTCCACGTTGTGATCAGGAGCGACTTTTCTGTCTCTCATTCAGACTGAAGCGGGCCTCTACGTTTCCTGTCTTTAGGTTCAGATAGCCCAGGCTCTGCTGTCTGACCCCTCTCTCTACTTTCTTATCCTGTACAGACCTTAAATGCCTGGCACAATGTTGGGGGCAGGGACTCTGCTCTGCCTTTTGGTTCACAGTTGTGTCTCTGGGAGGCACAGAACAGCGCTGGTACACACTAAGTGCTCAATAAATCTGCTAGAGCTCAAGAATGACCCAGATCTACCTTAGACAAAGCTGACAGACAGGGACAAGGAGACCTGAAGGCCCTGAGCCCCGCCACCTCATTCAATCAGCCCTTGCTCAGGGTCTCTTACGGAGACCCTGCGCTCCCGTCTGGATGTGGAGATCCAAATGGCAGAGCCATCCCCTGGATCAAGCAGAAAGTAATGTTAGGAGGCAAGTGTCGGTGTGAACTGCTTGAGAGACACCAGAACAGGTCTGGCTGATGAGGCCCAGGTAGGAGTGAAGGACATACAGGATCTGGAAAAAGGGATGGGGTTCCTGTAGGTCAAAGGTCAGAGGAGGTTTGTCTATGTGGTACCAAGAGTTAGTGTTGGGTGGGGGTCAGACGGCCTTCCTTCCATAGCTACAGAGAGAGATACTGGGGGTGCTAATTAAGGTTGCATGACAGGATTCCAGCTCTTCTGATCTCCAAGTTCTCCGAGGAGACTGACAGACATACAAACTTGAACCTTCTAGAAACTGTAGCTGCTTGAGGCTTGGGTCCTTTCTTATTTCTTGGGGTGCAGGGTTCAGATGGTGCCTGTGAGGACCACCAGGGCTGAGTGTTTCCTCCGTCCACTCAGCCCTTTCCACAGCTGTCCCCAGCCCTCTGAGGGGCGGCTCCCCTCCTCTGCCCCTGATGGGACCATGGGCCCAGGTCCTAGGGCCATCAGATCTAGCATCTCCACGTCCTCTTTGGGAACCAGCCTGAGGATATAGATAAAGAGAGAGAGCATACAGCAACAGCACTTTCTAGAACTTTGTGGGCAAATGTCCAATCCTAAACCGAGTCTCTTGGAGGGCAGCTGCAGAACTTAGTTCCTATGGCCGCATGTCCAGCTCCGGACATGTGAACATGAACATGCAGTTTTTCAGGACTTTTCTAGATCAGGTCCCAAAACAAACCCCCATGAGTAGCTCCCATGTGCACAGAGCCTGGTATCAGCCCAGCGAAACCTGTGTGGTGCCTACGGAGGACAGCTGACTTCCCAGGCCCCTCCCCTGTCCCCACACCACAGCCTTCTTGCCAGCTCAGCAAGAGGCCAGGCAGCTTACACTGCACCTGCCAGCTTGCTGGCTAGTCACAAGTGGAAGTAGCTGCTGAGAACCTACTAAGCGCCTGGTGCCACTCTGGGTGTTTAGGGATGCAGTGCAAGAACAACCTTGTTCTTAGGGGATTGCAGGGATCCTGCCTGTCACAGAGGGGATCTCCCGACCATGTGACATAATGGACTTGAGGGGTGGGAGGGGCCAGAGGATGGGGAGAGGTCCCACAAGGTCTCTTCTGACAGGGAGCTAAGTAGAATTCTGGTCCTAGGCCAGGCTAGTCTCTGGCCCTGTTAGGCCTGTTATGTCTTCTGACACCAGCACCGCCCAGAACACTTCTGGGTTCTTCTACCCCAGAGAAAAAAGTTGAGATTCTTCCACAAGGCAGACAACCCCTTCCTTGTGTGAGATCTGTTTGCGTTTGGCCTGTTTTTCCTTGCTCTGCCTCCTGTCCTGCACTGTGGCCATGCTTGCCTCCCTGGGGTTCCTTGAAATTGCCCCCTTTAACCCTCAGGGGCCCTTTGTGCATCCACTCCTTCTCCTGCCTGAAAGGTTCCGCCCTGCTGCCCCAGCCAGCTCTTCTGTACTTTCCTTGCCCTTAGCTGTAGGGAACCCCACTTTCCCATGGTAGCCCCAACCCCCACAAGCTGTCCTCATTCCCACAAGCTGTCCTCTGCCACACTGTTGATTCCTTGAAGGATGTGATGAGAGTCGCTTGTGGAAAGTCCTTGGCCATGATGAAACAGATGGATTACTTATTGGGTATTCAGTTTCTCCACTCCTCAGAGCTATGGGGTACAAGAAGCAGAGAGAGGGTCCTTGTGATGCTAAGTAGTGTCTGTTCTATGGTTCAGGATGCAGAATGTAGGAGCAGACCCAGTGCTGGGGTTCACTCAAGGCCTCTCCTAACCTCTCGGTGCTTCACCATCCACATCTTTCCCAGGGTGGCTCTGTCTCCAAGGAGTAGGTGCCCAGTTCCTCGTGTGCTGTGGGCACTCCCAGCCATCAGTGTTACCCAAACTTCCATAATGGCCCACGGCCATTTCTTCCTTTCCAGTTCCCTCCTGCCCCACCCCAGACTCTGGGGGAAGTGGGTGAGGTCACTCTTCCCAAGGGTGTCTTCATGGGACATGATGAAAGTGAGTGGGAAGGCACCAGTGGCCACAGAGGTGCCTCAGTCTGGGGGACAGCCCCTGCTGGTCTGCTGACTGCCCCAGTCACTGCCTGGTGACTTCTGAATCCAGATACAGCAGCTTGGAACAGACCAGGTCCTAGGGGACCAGGGAACTAGCCTGGACCCTGTGCAGGGTGTGCAGGCTCCTGGTGACCCCATACTTTGTGAGGTATGGGACATGTTGTCCTATCTGTCTCTCAGGCACTGCCAGGAGAATCCAATTGCTACTCTCCTTCCCCCTTCCTTCTCCTCCCCTTCTTCATCCTTCTCTCCTCCCTCCCCTCTTTCCCTTCCATCTCATCTCATCTGGTATCCTATTCTCCTCCTCCTCTTCCTTCTCCTCTTCCTCTTCTTCCTCCACCTCTACCTCCCCTTTTGAAACAGGTTTTCACTCTGTAGCCCAGGCTGATCTAGAACCCCCCCCCCCACACCCGTTCCATCATGACTGCCTCTACTCAGCCTCCTAATTTCTGAGATCACAGGTATGTGCCACCTATGCCTGGCTACTCCCACTTCCTGCTTCCTGGTCTGTATACAAGTGACAGACAGCTGACCTTGGCCGTACCTGGTGGCCAGCTTCCTCTTTCTCTGCTTGTCTTTCTCGCCCTCTCCAATTCACTTAAGGCTCTTAAGTCTTAGCCATAGCCATAAGCCACAGGCAGGTGGCTCTCACCTTAACCACACATCAGCCCCACCATGCCATCTCCACACCTGCACACCAGCCTCCTGCTGGGTGCCTGCCCAGAGGCATCTCGCCTTAGCATGGCACGAGGTGAGTCTGACAGCCCTAGCCCTCCCTGTACTGGTCAGAAACGGGCATCACTCTTGTCACGGCCCTTTCTTTTCAGTCCAGCTCAGCTGCTATATCTTAGTCATGCATCCCCTGGAAATGCATTAGGCTGCAGGGAAAAGAGGGACTGGTCTCCGCTTAAATGGCGACCAGTTGTTCTTTTTCACAGTAAGAGTCCAGAGGAAGGCTGCCCTCGTTCCATAGCTCAGGGGGCTCAACACCAGCCCTACAGATCCTTTCATTCTGCATCATGATTTTGCCTCATGGCGGTACTGTGGTTGCTGTGGACCCAGATGCCACTCTCACTCCATCTCATTGACCAGAGCTAGTCACATAGTTGTGTTGAGGCTCAAGGGCAGGTGGGAACAGGAATAGGAGCGCTGTATGTTTCAGGCCAATCATGACATACTGCCTCTCCAAGCTAGGTACATTTAATGCTGAACAAGACTGGCACTTGATTGGCCAGGAAGAAAAAACAAAAAAAAAAAAAACAAAAAACAAAAAACCCAGGGACATATGAAATGCTACTCTAGCATTTAGTTGGGGTCCTCTCATTTGCATGTCCTGACCCATATCACCCCTCACTCATGGAGCTGTCTCATTAAGTCTCTGTCCACATGGCTGGCTACCTGTGGTGACCTCCTTGAACCAGGATTTTCCAAAGCCCATAGAATTCCGTGATCTCAAGACCTTTAGACAAACGTATCCGCCTTAAGACCCACCAGGCTCTGCCCTCAAGCAAATCTAATCCTTCTCAGGGCTCAGAACCTTAGCATAAGCTGTTCCCACTGCCTGGAAGAACCTCCCTAGTTTCCAGTGAATTCCAGTCAACCTACCTAGCTAGACCTGGCTCAAACGCCACCTTTCTGAGGCTTTTTCTTACTTGGGCATAGTCAATTGATCTCTTGACTGAGGGATGTGGGCTACTCTCTGTCAGTTAGCCTCATGCTTCTATAACAAAATACCAGAGTCAATTAATATATGAAGGAAAAAGGCTTACTTAGGCCCATGGTTCTGTAGATCCCACTAAAAAGCAGGTCAACCCCTTTGCCTTGGGTCACTAGAGATGGCATCAGACTAAAGCAGGAGTACATGGCAGAGCAAACCAGATGCAAGCAGAGGAGCTGGAGAAGGAGCATGGTCCTTTAGTCCCCTTCAAGGCAATCCCTAGGGGCCCAAGGACCTCCCAGGAGGCTCCCTTCCTAGAGGTCCACATACTCCCCAGTGGTGATACCCTGGGGACTTGGCCTTTAACTGTGGATTGTGGGGATACCCATACAAACCAGCGCAGGCTTCATCCTGTGACACAGAGCCTGGCACAAGGCTGGCACAAAATGGGCACCGGGACCTGGTAGGCTCATGGGTGGACAGCGAGGCTGCCAAGTGGTGGGTTGGACTAGAAGCCAGCTGGTGATGCCAGTTCCAACTCAGCCTCCCTCGTTCTCAGGGCTTGACCTGTGCCCTGACATCCTGGGGTTCCCAGCATCAATAAGGTGCTAGGCATGGACAGTGTTCAGAACGAGGTGTGCAAGCCTCCATCAGCTGGCTGTGTCTAGAATAGGCAAGGTGGTAACCGATCCCCTCCCTCTGGCCTCCTACAGCGACTTTGAGCAGCTTCCAGACGATGTGACCACCTCAGCCAACATCGCTGACATCGAGGAGAAGAGGGGCTTCACCAGCCACTTTGTAAGAGTCAGCAATCCCTGTTCCTTCGACCTCTGACCTCCAACCTTCCACCTTTCATCTCCTGTCTCAGTGGGTCTCAGCTGGAGATTCTCTAAGACACCTTGACAGTGGTATCTCTGGACAGGGTGGTTGCTGGCACTTGCTGGATGGAATGTAGGGGTGCTTCTGAACACATCCAAAAGCATGGGACACCCCACTGAAGGCTTGCCCTACTCAGCACACTGCAGGGCTTGAGAAAGCCTGTTCCCTCTCCGTGTCCTCTGACCTCATCGTGTGCTCATCTCTGGGCTCTCTTACCCCGCCCCACCCCATCTCCCAGTGCTCCTACCTTCAGTCTCCCCACTTCCTCAGCTTCCCAACCCTCTCCACTTTCCACGACTTTCTACCTCCTAGCTCCCCTACCTTATACAGACACCCAGCCTCCCAGCATCCACCCTACCCTGGCCTAGCTCCTCTCCCCCTGCCTCTCTCCTCCTCAGGTTTTTGTCATCGAGGTAAAGACAAAGGGAGGATCCAAGTATCTCATCTACCGCCGCTATCGCCAGTTCTATGCCCTGCAGAGCAAGCTGGAGGAGCGGTTTGGGCCAGAGAGCAAGAACAGCCCATTCACCTGCAGCCTGCCCACATTGCCAGGTAGGTTGCACTCTGTCCGACGCCGGAGCTGGCCCTGGCTCTTGCCTCACCTTCCAGCTCTGCAAAATGTTATTTCACCCCCTTTTGCAAACTGCTCATTTGCCTGGTGATCTTCTTGTAGCCATAGGCTGGCAGTGTCCCCCAGCAGCTCCCTGCCTGCCACCCTTCTGCCTTCAGGGTACCTTCACTGCTACAATGTCCGGGTCACAACCCTTGGCCTCTGGGAACCTAAGTACAGTCACCTTGCCACAGCCATCACTTCCAAGGGAGCCTGGGCTGGGAGCACTCAGCACCTGGGTTCTGGTCTTTCTTGTCTCTCTCAGTCACCCATGAGCCCAGCTCTCCAGCCACATAGTCTCAGCCTCAACAGATCCCCAAGGCTCCCCCTTGGGGAAGCAGGGAGCCACATGGTTCTGAGTACACATAGCCTCGAACCCCACCCCTGTTCCTCCCTTCTTCCCACATGCCCCTCCTCCCAAATCTCCTGTGCCCCCTCCCTCCTGAGCTTGCCCAACAAAGTCCCCGGAGATGTTCCTGACTCTATCATATCACATCTTCCATAAGCCTCAGAGGCCTGCCCATCTGCCCTTCTTCCAGTCCACCTCCTGTGGGTGTGCTGCCCCCCCCACCCCCGCCCCAAACATATCCTCTTCATCCATTTCCAAAAAGGACACTGAGCTGAGAGGCAAGGGACCTTCTACCCCTCCCCACCCACACACACTTTCTAGTGGTGAGGAGAGGCCTCTCTCCATCCTCCCCTTCCCCCACCCCCTACATCCTTTCCCTGATCTCTGGTCAGTTTCCTTGACACACAGCTCGCTCCCCTATGGAGCATTTGCATAGGCTTTTCACCACAGCCCAACTGATGAGCTGTAATCAAGCATCCCTGTGGGGAGCCTCTCTGCCAAGCCTCCTGTCCCGGAGTCCCCAAAGATCCTGCTCTCATTATTCCTCTGCAGAGACTCTTCCACAGTCTCAGGGTCTCACCTTCCCTCCGGACACTTCCCCCAGGACAGAGACCTGGGGTTCTGATCTAATGTCCAGAAGCTGAGGGCTCCCCCTTGTGCCCAGTCTCTTCCTCCATTAGGCCCCCCTCCACCCCAGGCTCCCCTCCAGCCTTCCTGAGTCCCATTCGCCTCTCTTGCTGCAGACTCTGCTCTCTTGCTCACCCTGGAATGGGGCGCTCTCCCCAATCCTTGCCTGTCTCATCTTCTCACTCTGAACAACTGCTGCCTGTGACTTTGTCTCTTTTTGGCTTGTGGCTCCTGGGTAGCCCCAACCTTTATATGCCACCTTCTTGGCATCACAGGTGCCCACCCTGCCTGCCCTGTGGCACAGGACCCTCTGGGTGGCAGCTCCCCGAAGTGTCTGCTTGAAGGCTCCTGGTGGACCTTCATCATTTGGTTGGACATTACCTGTTTCCTCTTTCCCAGAACACTCTTTGTGTTAGAGGCATGGCTAATTCATCTGCACAGAGATTCTTAGTTCTCTGTAGTGTCGGTATGTGTGAATGGGGCTTCAGACCCATGGTTTCTAATGAAGGTAGCCTGCTGAAAGGGACTTTAGCCAGCCCCTCTACCTCCAGGATGCTAATGTAGTTGTTTTGGGGAGCCCTATCTAGTGGGATGCTCAAAAGCTCCTATGGTGGGCTGAGTGTTATCCAAGCCTGAAGATTGGGAGCTCACTGTGATCCAGGCGGGCAAGAGGTCCTGTGTTCAGAGCTAAGGTTTGTGATTGTGCATGCATACATGTGCATCTGTTTTATGTATGCATACATATGTTTGTGTGTAAAAGCATGTTGCATCTGTGTGCATATATATACATGAGTATGTATACATGCACCCATAAGCCTTACATATATATTTGCATATATGTGTTTGTGGGTATACTGCGTGTGTGTGTGTGTGTATAGATATATTCCAGACTGCAGGTATATCTGTGCATGTGTGTGTGCACATATGTATATAAGTTCATGCAGGTGCATTTGTGCGCATGTGTGCTCATGCATGCATCTGAGTGAGTGTGTGCATGCATGTTATTGTGTATGCATTGTCTATGTGAACGAGCTTATGTATGTATGAGCTTTGCATGGGTACATAGAGTGGGTATGTTGTGCTGTGTGTATGTGTATGCATGCATACATGTGAGTGTGTGTGTACCTGTACACACCTTTGTGTGCAGGAGCAGGCATGACACAGAGAACTCCTTCTGCCTTCTAGTGATGCTATGATGGGAAGGCGCAGTTGGAAAGTATCTCAGTGACACTTGGTACCACGACAGAGGGCAGGAGGAGCTCTGGGCTGGAGCAGGAGCCCTGGGCAGTTATCTGGCTGGTGGGGCAGCTGAAGGGCAGGAACCATGTGGTCCAGGCTCTGGGCACCTTTTCTCTTTTCAGCCAAAGTCTACATGGGTGCAAAACAAGAGATCGCTGAGTCTCGGATCCCGGCCCTCAATGCCTACATGAAGGTACCTGCTGCCATGTCCCCTTAGTGTTTGGGTGGCCAGGGTATTACTGTGGGGCATGAATTTGAGAACTGACAGTTCACTGAGGCCCCCATGATCCATCTTCAATCCTGAAAGGCCTGGCTGGAGAGAGGAGCAGGGTGTGTACTCAGGATTAAGGAGCTGGGTCGAGAAAGCCACGTTTGACAAATCCTTGAGTGCACCAAGCTCAAGGAATGTTTGTGCCCGGCTCTAGAAGGCCTGCCTGCCCCAGAGCACCTGCGGCCCAGGGGAGACCCTCACAAGGTAGTGAGCACCCTGTCGACACAGGCATCCAAACCATGGCGAGATGGAAAGCCTTCCTGGCTGTCCAGAGGTCCTTTGCATCTGGAGAGCTCTGGCCTTGGAGACTCTTGAGTGCTTTGGAGTGAGCAAGCAGTTCCTCTCTCGGGAAGCCTAGACTTCCTCCGGCTCTCAGCTCTCAATGACGGAAGCCGGGGTCTACTGAGAAAATGAGGGCAAGGAGCTTTTAGAACTGTGAACCTGCTTCTAGATTATGTTCCTGAGAGATTTTCCACAGCTCTCTGGATGCCTCTGGAACTGTGGCTCCCATACAGTGGCCTCAGCTCTACAGGGTAGCTGAGCCCTGTGGGGCTCAATAAGGGTAGCCATGCCAGTATCCACGGCTCCATGTCTTCATACTTTAGTCACACTGTGTGCACATGGGGAGAGAGACAGAGAGAGAGAGAGAGAGAGACAGAGAGAGAGAGAGAGACAGAGAGAGAGAGAGACAGAGAGAGAGAGAGAGACACAGAGAGAGAGAGAGAGAGAGAGAGAGAGAGAGAGAGAGAGAGAGAGAGAGAGAGAGAGAGAGAGAAGTGTGCACCTGGTAGAGGGCATTGACCTGCAAGTCTCCCAACTCCTGTCCCAATCACTTCCCGGATCTGCCCCACCCCAACCCCTTCCAAGCACTGTCTCTCCTTATGATTCATTTGGTAGAGTGTTTGCCTAGCATTTGAGAAGGCCTGGGTTTGTTCCTCTGTATCAAATAAAATAGACATGGTGGCTCACACCTATAATCCCAACACTTAGGAGGTTAGAAGCAAGATGATCAGAAGTTTCAGGTCATTCTTGGTTACATAGCAAGTGTGAGGCCAGCCTAGGCTACATGAGCCCTAATCTGAGCACCTCTAGGGCCTCTGGATGCCCCAGCTGTGTTACTAAGCTGTGTGGCTTTAGGGAGATCCTTCCCCTCTGATCCTAGCTTACAGGTTTCTGGTGTAATCAGCCCCCTTAATCCATCTCTGGAGACCTTTAGGTGATTTTAAATGACCTCTCAAGCCAGCATCCCTTCCCTAGCCCCACCCTGGGCCAGGAGCAAAGCTTGGGAATTGTCTCCTTCAGTCCCTGAGGGCTAATAACTCGTTTTTATTATCAGCTGAGAATGCGTTAGCTGAGACGGTAGACAGGGTGGTGTGTTGACAGGACTGTCTAGATCTTTATGTTGCCTGCCCATCTGTCCTTCTTCACACAGAACCTCCTGAGCCTGCCGGTCTGCGTGCTGATGGACCCCGACGTCAGGATCTTCTTCTATCAGTCTCCTTACGACGCGGAGCAGGTGCCCCAGGCACTCCGCAGGCTCCGACCGCGCACGCGCAAAATGTAGGTGGCCTTCGATGCACCTCTGAGCCAGCGAATGAGTCCAATCTTCGTCCTCCAGAGGTCGCTGTTGCTTCTTGTTCCAAAGAGTCCAGTGCTCCCTTCCCATTCTGTCCCTCTCAGAAAAATAAACCAGGCAGTCTTTGAGGCACCAAAGTAGTTTACGTGCAAGCCACTTCTTTAAGAAGCCAAGAAGAAGCAGTTAGGGATCCTGAGCCCTGACCTCCTCCAAAGCACCTAAGAGGGCAGGGTCTGAGTTCCAGCTTCTCAGGAGAGTTTGGCTCTGAGAGCCAAGTTGAGGACTAGTGAAGACTTAGAGGCGCTGAGCCATGATCCCCTCTCCATTCCTTCTCCAAGCTTTCCCTTCGGGTCTTTTGTGGGAGAGCAACCTCACCTGGGACAGTGATGAGAATATCAAACAAAGGGCTGGCTGCAGGAGCAACCAACCATGACTGGTGGCTAAGCATAATCTTTCTCTCCCCGACTCTCCGGGGATCCACTAGGCTGACACCCCCTTTTCTTTCTATAGCAAGAGTGTGTCTCCACAAGGGGCCATCACGGACCGCATGGAAGCTCCAAGAGCAGAGGTACTACACGAAGGCTAGGCCTCATCCACCGCAACTGTGGAGCCTGTCTGCTGTGTGCCACTGTGCACTTGGGATGGTGCTGTGTGCACAGTAGGAAATGCTGTGGTAGAGAGCAGTGGGATACAGGAGGGCTGTAGCCCACAGGGAGGCCAGCAGGTGTGTGTGGGGGGGGGGCAGAGTGAGCCAGGCTCAGGGTTTGGATCCCTCCTCCCAAATGTGAGCCCTACTTGCTCTGAAAGGACCACCCACTATGTAGTTGGGGAAGGAAGGGTTCTAATCAAAGTCCTCTGCAAACAGAGGGGCTGTATCGGCACCCGTCCCAACCCTCAGTCTCCTCACCTGCAGGGAGGGACACCAAAGCCCTTCAAAGACTCAATATTTTCTCCATCTCAGCAGTGCTGTCCTTCTCCTCAGGCCCTGTTCGACTTCACTGGAAACAGCAAACTCGAGCTAAGTTTCAAAGCTGGAGATGTGATCTTCCTTCTCAGTAAGATCAACAAAGACTGGCTGGAGGTGAGATGGAGGGAGGGGGTCAGAGTCAGGAAGACTAACTAGAGGGGAGATGGAGGGTGATGTCAGAGTACGTGGATGACAGGGGTGGAAGTGAGGCTGGAGGTGAGGGGGGAGGTCAGATAGAGATGAGATTGGAGGAAGGGCTGAGGTAGCGGTGGAGGTGGGAGTGGAGATGAAGATGGAGAGAGGTAGGATGTAAAGTTAGTGGTGAGGATGGAGGTGAAGATAGAAATGAAAATAG
>JADRCD010234967.1:667-37991 GCA_019843815.1 Montemys delectorum
CTCCACCCCCACCCCAGCCCCGCCCCCGTTCTCTGATCCAATAAGAAATGAGAGTGCAGCCTCAGATTCTTGTTACCCTGCTTGTGACACCAGGGTAAACTGAACCCTTCAAACAGGAGAAACCCTTTCTCCTTCACGCTGCCTTTGTTGGGTGTTTTGGTACAACCACAGGAAAAGTAATGAACACTACAAGAGACAAATGTACATAAAGGAGTTTTTAAAATCCGACTTACATTTAAAATCCTTATGTGTGGTACCCAGATTGGATTGAGTTTTACACTAAAGGTGGTTTGGACTATAGAGTCTCCTTTTGAGTGATACCTGGTTTCTCTCTGCGAGGGACAACAGCCCCAATTTTATGAGAAAACCTGAGAACTCTTCCAGTGACACTTGCCCATACAATTCCTTCCTCCTGCCCCAAAATGTTTAGCTGGATGTTTCTTTTCCCATTTTTTATTCTCACTGAAATT
The DNA here is from genome assembly GCA_019843815.1 of Montemys delectorum. Taxonomy (NCBI): domain Eukaryota; kingdom Metazoa; phylum Chordata; class Mammalia; order Rodentia; family Muridae; genus Montemys; species Montemys delectorum. The sequence goes on from JADRCD010234967.1 coordinate 1,138, forward strand.
TGCTACAACAACAGCCTGTGGCATTTAGTGTGGATTGCTTTTGCTGCCATCATTCAGTCAGAAAACCCAGGCCTAGGACTGATGTGGGAATTGGCTTGACTTCCCACTGATGCATCCTCCTACCCATTAGTAGATTCAATAAGTAAATTGACATGCTACTTTTACATATTAAATACATTACTTGTTTGCCCACGAGACTTATTGTAAATACTTCACTTATGTACATATTTTAGGAAGGATGTTTGATATGGCTGGCAATATCAGAGAGTCTGAAGCCAACGTATACCAAAGTACCATAAACATGGGCTTCCGTTGGAAAACTAAAGCACAGAGAATTTAGAATTTTTCTGAGTGAAGTTCAAGTGCATCAAAAAGGATATGCTATCTCTCAAGTCTAGAGGTAATGTTCTGTACAACAGACAGACCAGACTAAGTGTGCATCTTAAGGTCAGTCACGGCTGAGAAGTCAAATGCTGAGCATAGAATAGTAATTAATCTTTAGCCAATTAAGTATCGAACATCTTTGATCTATTAGACACTTTCTGGCCTGGAGCTCTAACCACGCACATCTCTTCTCTAAACTCGTGAGTATGAAACAAATGGATTTGCCCACTTCAAACCAAGCACAAAACCCCTCACAGAGGTTTCTGGATTGGACTTCCCTCCAGATATAGCCAAGTTGACAACTGAGAGTAGCCATCACAGTCCATACACAGTTTCATACTTTGGACTTTGTCCAAGTGTGTTTCTCTAGGACTAGCCCCCTCGTCATCAAACTTCTCATGAAAGCACACAATTCAGATGTTTACATTGCTGCAGCAGCAGGCAAGGCAAGTATGTATGTCTGTGTCTTTGTGTGTGTGTCTGGGTGTGTGTGTGGGGGGGGGGGGAGTCTGTCGTTTTTATGTGTTCCAGCCATGAGCTAAGGGTGAATGAAGAAAAGATATTCCTTGTCTCCAATATTAGTAATGAAGTATCAGAAGAAGTTTGGCCTCAGCCCTATCCATGTCCCCTGTCCATAGTAAGTTAGACAACTACATTACCAGACACAGAAAAGTCTTCAGGAGCAAAATCTGAGGAGAAGAAAACTATGCTTTGTGTACACAAGCTTGTTCCTCAGCACAGGTGCAAGCGAGCAATGCGGCCAGCTGTGCCCTGAGGCCTTCACTGAAGATGGTACAGTGCCAAGGGGAGTCTCACCTTTCCCAGCTTGAGTGAAGGTACCAATTCAGAACGTTCTTACTGACACCAGGCCGTGCTACTAGCCAATGCTTCCTTTAATGTGATTTAAGTTTGATTACATTTAACCCATTAGCCAATTTCCTGAAAGATATTGTCACAACAGCGTCTTTCTTCCCCAAGCTCACTCTTGCATACAGAAGCAATTGTCTTTTTGACAATGGGAAATTTTTAAAGTCATTCATCTCTCTCTTTTCTTATTTATTCAGATTTCCCCTGGGGTATCTCGGTGTTAACCAAAAGAAATTGCCTTTGTTTCAGTAATTCTGTCCTATTAATATCAGGGAAATTGCCTATAGAACACACTGCATATGAAGGCAGAAAAGAAAATTTTAGCCTTCGTTGTCCCCAAATTAAATTAGTTCACAAAGAGAAGGATTTTTGTTTGTTTGACTAGATGAACAATTCTTTACTCGGGATTTAGTCTTAAAAGGGGCTTAAGTCACTGAGCAAAGACAGTCTTGCTCTCCTGTCTTTCCCCTCCTTCCTGACTACTTTTTGTTCAACCCTCTGTTTCTATCTTAAACACCACATCCTTACTGCACTGCAGGTAGGTGAGTGTGTGTGTGTGTGTGTGTGTGTGTGTGTGCGCGCGCGCGCGCGCGCGCGCGCGCGCATGCGCTCACAGGATATTATAAGTACATACGGGAAACCAAGATAGAATGTCTTCCTCAAACACTGCACACATTTTTTGAGAATCTAGAATTCATGAATTTGGCTAGACTGAGCCTCTGGAGTTGGCCTGTCTTTGCATACCAGCATCATGGTTATATATGCCCACCATTTTCTCCCTGATGTTTGCATAGATGCTGGAGATCCAGGTCCGAGCTATGCTTAGTCCATCCTTTTAAAATCTCACTAACTCTTTCCAGTGGACTTCAGACTGATCGAATGTGAAATGCCTCTCACAGCTCATATGTTTTGAACAGTTGCTGTTGTGTTTATAAAAAGATAAAAAGAGAAGGAATGTGTTTGGTGGATGTGTAGTCAGGTATAGGAGTAGGAGATGCCTCCACAGGCCCATGCTGAGGCATCCCTTCCCCCTGAGGGACCAGCCACATGATAGATTGTACAGTATAGAATAGAGTTTACTCAGGGCATGAGGAGGGGAGTTGAGAAGGTAGTTGAGACAGAGAAAGGCAGAGAGAGAGAGAGAGAGAGAGAGAGAGAGAGAGAGAGAGAGAGAGAGAGAGAGAGAGAGAGAGAGAGAGGAGAGAGAAAGAGAGAGAGAGAGAAACAGAGAGAGACAGCGACAGAGAGAGAGAGAGACAGAGACACACAGAGAGAGACAGAGAGAAAGACAGAGACAGACAGAGACAGAGACAGAGAGACAGAGGGAGACAGAGAGAGACAGAGAGAGACAAAGAGAGACAGAGAGAGACAGAGGGAGACAGGAGACAGAGAGAGACAGAAAGAGACAGAGACAGAGAGCAAAGAACAGGAGTAGAGAAGTAGAGGCCAGCCATGAGCACATGGAGAGGTGGGAGGGTAATGGAGAGAGAAGGAGAAGAGGCAGGAGAGAGGACAGAGTAAAGCAAGAGCAAGAGAGAGCAGAGAGGACAAGCAGCCCCTTTTATAGTGAGTCAGGCACACCTGTCTGTTGCCAGGCAACTGTGGGGTGGAGCTTAGACAAAATGCTAACGGTTGATTCCTAGTTCGCGATTCTATGAAGGCCTTGGGAGGTAAATGCCTTGCTGGCAGGCATAGGTGATCAGAAGTGAGCCTTTCATGATGACACCAGCTTTCATTGTCCTAAGAACTAGCTCCCATCTCCATGTTACTACTCAGCTATCCCTTCATACAATGGGCAACATTTCTGAAATCATGAGCCAAAATCAAATTTTCTTCACTTGGATTGTTTCTGTTGGTTGTCTTGTTACATCAATGAGAGTAAGTAACATACCTGTGGTAAATCCTAACATAATTTAAAAATTCTCCACAGCTCTCTTCTTTGGATTTTATGGTACGAGTTCCTCTTTAATTCATCCTCTGTGGACATATTTGGCTGTATTATTCTTGGCCAGTCATCAGAGAAATGTGTTCTAATAATCTTGTGGCAGAATCAACTTCTCACATGTTAATCATATTTATTGTCTATAAGTTTCATTGTATTTTCTCTTGTTTTCTTGATTTTTCTTAACTTTCATTTTTGTAAGTTCAGTGATATTTTTTTCTAAATAATCATGCCTGTAGCTCTGCAGTTGCCTTAAGCATTGCTGCTGCTGATGCACGCCACAATGTGACTTTCAACATATTCATTATCACTGACTGGGAAGAGTTAATTTTCCTTAATGTTCTTTTTAAACCTAAGGATTACTTAGTAGCTGATTTTGATTTCAAACTAGACTTTTCAAAGCAAAACTTCACATCTTATTGATTCTTTTTAAGCTATTGGATTTTCCTTTGGGTGTGTATATGCCACCATTATTTTCTGTCAATATGTATGCTTAAAGGAAATATTGTCCTTGTTAAATATAAATCGTTATTAATAGACCCAGAGTCTTCAAAATCTGGTTTCCACTTGTCTTAAATTCCAGAAGAGGGGGTCTTAAATTAGCAGTTTCTATGGTCTCTCTGACCATTGCTGTAAGTCTGTATCTATTAGATCTCGGTGCTGAGGTCCATGGTCATATGCAGCTGTTCTTCTGCATCTGGTAGAAGTACTTAGTAATTTTCTGCTGTTTCTTAAATGCTACTTAGTGAGATACAATCTTGGCATTCCAGCTTTCTTTCAGTCTCCTTTGCTTGAAATAGTCCATACCCCTTTATTTTTCAACTGTTTAGCTGGTTTGTTTCTTAATTTCCTCCTATATTTCTCTTTAGGTGATATGTCTCAACCCACATGTGATTCTTTAACTATTTTATGGTAAAACTTTGTGAGTGATGTTATTTTTGGTTTTTCCAACTCTTCATCATTAATCTATTTTTTTTTTGGGAAAAAAAAAAACATTTAGGCTTCATCAAGGAGAATATGATTTCCAAAGACTTTTGAAGAGGGGGGTGATGGTTTCAATGGTGAGCATTCTCAGACCCCAACATCTAGATGTTTCAAAAGCCAGGCAAAAATGCATTTCTTATTATTGAGAAGTAAATGTAAATGCAAAGATCTCAGCCTGCAGAAATATGAACGGGTAGAGGGAAGGGTAAGTGAGAAGCAGATGTCTTTTTTTAAAGGTCAGCATTGTTAAAGGAGCTAGTATAGATGGCTTAGTCTAAACTTCAGTGCCGAAGGCCAAAGCTAAGAGCCTGGAGAAAAGAAGGGTGTGAGAAGAGCTAGGCAAATCAAGCTGTCAAATGTGTCCTCTAGACTGAGCAATGGACATACAGTTAATCATTTTTTTTATTCAAAAAAAAATTATGAAAGCTTGTTTCTGGACTTGTGTTAAAAGGATGAAATTTGTCATGTTTTTATCTGAGGCATTCAGAAAAACAGGAGTTCTTTGACATGAGCTATTCCTATGAAAAAACAACCACCATAAAAAAAAGAGAAAGTTTTCTCATTCATTTGTGTTTCATAGGAACACAGGTCTAAGGGACAGCATCACGTGATCTCCTGGCAGCATCATGTGACCTCCTGCTTTTCACTGGGATTCATTGTTTGTTGAAGGTGGTATTTTATGGTATGAAACTACTTACTAAGTTCTAGTGTTTTGTTAATTTACCTAACAAATTAGCAGTTTATTTTGGAAGTCTAGACAAGAGGATGTATATCAAGCCATGTCGAGATTGCCACTAAAATGTCTTTACAAGCAACAGAAAATTGGAAACAACTCAAGTTCAAGTGTGTGGGGCCAGTGGACCGTGCCACCAAACTGAAGAAGTGGTAAGGTTGAAGCAGGATCAAAAAACCCTGGGAAATCTCATAATTGAGAACGGCAGGTGTTGGAACCAGCTCCCAGCCAGTCGATACCTATCCTGGAACATGTAACATCCCACTGAGAGGACCATGACAACTGGTCATGTAGCATAAAAACCTAGAGTTCTCCGTGCTAATGAAGTATCTAGACAGGCCCTGAGTAAGTAGCCAATGAGCTTTCCTTGCTGGGCATCCCTTTCTGCAAGAGGTATTTAATCCCTGCTTCACCCTGAGCAAGACATGCTTTGACATCCACCATGAAGTAAAGACCACCTCCTTTATTAGTGGAGAGGCGTTCATCATAAAGAGCCTAGCCTAAATCTCCCAGGGAAGGCCATCTCTCTTTCAGCCCCTCAGTATTCTCGACACTCACTCAGAACCGAACCGGATTCTGCCCTGTCCCAGCTCAGCCATCCCTTTCCTGACTGGCACGTGGGGGAAGGGCAGACCTGTGGACCACTGTTCTCAACTCCTAGAGGTCCCCAGTGGCATCTGGGTACACAAAAGATTGAGAACCACAGCATCCATCCCAGCCTCTGCTGTTTCTCACCCAGAGAAACATGGGCTGGGCTCCTCTATATTGGACTGCATTTGGCCTTCCCTGAGCAGCATGCCTACTTCGCTCTGGTATCCCAGCCGCAAGGCAGATAAGCAGTCCGACACCTACGTAGATAGATTTTTGCGATATTCTCCCAAGTTGATAATATTATATAACAGGAAGGATGTTATGTACCCAAATAGATGCTTCTTAGAACATAAATTAAATTTGAAAAAAGTTTTCTAAAGAAATGATGTGCCGTGACAGCTGATAGGTGGCATAGTGGGTCTATTTTCATGTGTTCATAAAAAACTAAGACTCTCTACCAGGTTCAAAAGACAAAGAAGGAAGGGCTGGGGAGACTGGCCAGCAGTTAAGAGAGCTGGATGATGCACTTCCTGAGGAGCCAGCTTCGATTCCTAGCACCCACATGGTGGTTTTCAACTCTCGGGGACTACAGGTCCAGAGGATTTGAGGTTGCCTTCTGGCCTCCATGGTTACCAAATACACAAGTGGTATACCAACATTCACACATAGAAAATACATAATAAGCTAAAATAGAAAAGAACATAAGAGATTAAATGTTAAACGACTAAAATTTTCCAGAACAGAAAGCAGCAACCTCGAACAGGTCCAGTCCAAGCACACATGAAGGAGGGAACTGCATCAGTTCTCTCTAAGGTTTTTCAGAAAATAGAGAGGCGAAAACATTGTTTATCTTTGTCTATAAGGCCAGCATCGTAATAATACCAAAATTAGTCAAATACACTTAGAAATGGGGACACTGCAAATCAATACAAATGCAAAATCTCTTTAACAAAGCAACATGTGAAAAGAATTCTTATTACAACCAACTCACTTTTTGTTTTGTTTTTGTTTTTCAAGACAGGGTTTCTCTGTGTAGCCCTGGCTGTCATGCTGTAGACCAGGCTGGCCTCGAACTCAGAAATCCACCTGCCCCAACTCACTTTAAAAACAAAGCAAAACAAAAACAAAACAAAACAGGAATATAATGCTCAATCAACATTCAAGTGCTAATAAATGGGGTCATCAGCCTAAAGAGGAAAACTGACATCATCAAGCCAATTGACATTGAAAACTATCTAACAAAATTCAGCAGTCACTATCACTTCAAGGCCTTCAGTAAAGTAGGACTAGAGGTGAACTTTCCCAGCCTTGATAGAGCGCATTTAAGGGCATTGCAGCTATTGTCATACATAAGTTTGAGGAACTCTGAGCTTCTTCACTGAGGATCAACAAGTTCATGGCAATCTACCAGTTGGTTAACATTCAGTTTACATTGTGTTCAGGTTTGTTTGACTAAAGCATTCTCTCTAACCTTTCTACTTAATAATTACCCAGTCTTTACAGTTTCTAAACATTATTTACAAAGTGTATTTATGACAGTTCTAATTCAGTAGTCAATGATATCAAATATCAAATTTGGATAATTAGAAAAAATGGAGGCGGGGATGTCAGTTGGGAGGGAGTACTGAACATTTACAAATTACAAGCTTTTTTCACTGAAGAAATAATGTAATTCATAAACTGCCTGTAACGTAAAAACTATTTCTCAAAATTAATATAGTTATATATTTGTTACAAAATGGACCCAAGGCTTTAAGGGACAGCTGACTACACAAGACGCACGGATGGAAAATAGGCTTATAAGGCACATGCAGCCTCATGCCACGTGAATGTCAATAAAATGAGGAGTTACTAAAACACTACTTACTCACATACTCACGTGGCCAAACTCAGAACACAAAATGCTGGTAGCAACTTGAACATTAGAAAGCCACAGTCATTACTAGTGAGATGAGAAGCTGCACATCCACTTGGAGGACATTCTGCCAGTTTGTTTTTGTTTTTTCATTCTTTTTTTTTTTTGGTTTTGTTTTGCCAGATTAACAAAGATACACTTACTGTGCAATCTTTGAACCTTGTTATTGATATTTCCCAGACAAGTTTATACAGCAGGCTTATCTAAACAATAAAAATTTAGAAGCAAGTAAGCTCACCCTTGAAAATGAATGGATAAATAAGCTGTCATGTCTGGACCTGGCAAACAATTCAGTGCTGAAAAGGAATAAGTCTTTGAGTCATGAAAGGAAATGGAACAACCACAATCATACATTGCTAAGTGAAGGAAAGAAGCAACATAAAAAAGCCTTAATATTGAATGACTCTATGACATTCTAGAAAAGGTGCAACCCCAGAAATACACACACACACACACACACACACACACACACATACAAAAAAAACCCAGATAACTATGGGAGGTTGGAGAAAAGAAAGGGAGTAGGCAAGGCAAAGGATATTGATGTTGATAAAAGCCCCCAGAGCTCTGGGTAGTATTATAATGGCTATTTACTTATAAACCTTCACAAAAGACATATAAAGTTGTACACTGATGTCAACTAAAGTGTTTGGGGATAATAATAATAGTCATTGGACCTCAACTGTACAACACGCACCACTCTACCACTCTGGTGTAGTGCATCAGTAATGGTAGGTGATATTGTGCGCATGGAGTCGGGGCGGGGGAGAGACAGAAAATAGAGAAAGATTCTATGGTACTTTTCTCATTTACTTTTAAATTAAAAGTGCTTCTAAAAACTAAAGTTGTTTTTAATGGCAAGAAAATAGTAAAGCTGACTTGATCAACTCTTATGGAAGGTACATGGCTGAAACTGAAAAGATTAATACATTGAATCTATGTCTGCTATACATAATGATATAATTACCAAAGTTTTGGTGTACTTTTGTGGTTTTGAATTTGGAAAATAAAAGGAATCAATCTAAAAGAAGGAAAAAAGAAATACTTTTGTTTCTTGTTTTAAGGAATGTGTATAACTGAAACCATCTTGTAAATCACCTTGTCTATATCCATCAAAATTAAAACGGGGATGTGATGACATTTGCCGACAAATGGATGGAACTAGAAAATATCATCCTGAGTAACCCAGGCTCAACAGGACATGCATGGTATGTACTCACTTATAAGTGGATAATGACCATATAGTACAGGAAATCCACAGACCCAAAGAAACTAAGTAACAAGTAGGGCCCAAGGGAGGGTACTTGAATATCACCCGGAAGGGAAAATAAAATAGTCATTGAAAGTGGATGGATGGAGGAAACTGGTAGGGAGAGGGGACAGGGAGTGATGGGGGATCAGATATGGGGAAAACCTTGGAGAGAGGACCGGGAGAATGAATGGAAATCATGGCTAGAGGTGGTTGTAGGGCATCTCTAGGCTATGCCTGGGATGGGGAGGCTCTAGGGAGTCTATGAGGGTGACTCTAGCTAAGACTCCTAGCAGTGGAGGACATGGAGCCTGAAGTGGCCACCTCCTGTAGCCAGGCAGGACTCCCACTGGAGGGATAAGAAAACCAACCCACCCACAAAACTCTCAGCCCCAAATTTGTCCTGCCTATAAGATATGCAGGGACAAAGATGGAGCTGAGTTGAGGGAATTGCCAAACAATAGCCAGCCCAAACTGAGATCCATCCCATGGGCAAAGAACCACTTCTTAACACTTTTAATGTTATGCTTACAGACAGGAGCCTAACATAACTATCCTCTGAGAGGACCCCATCCAGCAGCAGATTGTAAGAGCTGCAGAGACCCACAACCTCACAACATTACATCGACTTAGGGAGTCTGTGGAAGAGTTGGGGGAAAGGAATGAGGGACCCAGAGAAGATAGGAACTCCACAAGAAGACCAACAGAGTCAACTAACCTAGATCCTTGGAGTTCCCAGAGACTGAACCACCAACCAAAGAGTATACATGGGCTGGACCTAGGCCCCTATAGATATGTAGCAGATGTGCATCTTGGTCTTCATGTGGGTAGCCCAAAATCTGAAGTGGGGACCTATTCTTAACTCTGATACCTGTCTGTGGATCCTGTACCACTAACTGAGTTTCCTTGTCTGGCCTCAGCAGGAGAGGAAGGTGCACAGAATTGTGATGACTTGATGTGCCAGGGTGTGTGGGTTAACCAGGAGGGCCTTTCCTTTCTCAAAGGAGCTGTGTGAGGGGGACTGGGAGGAGGGAGGCTGTGATCAGGATAAAATCCGAATAAGTAAATTGATGGAAAAAATTGCATGCCTGAATTAAAAATTAGAAAATATATCCTAAATAAATCTTTTAAAATTCTTTAAAAATGTGGATTTGTGTCTTCATATGTGTTAATGCACAAGAAAATCATGTTTTGTTGTATATGGATACATACCAATGCATGAAAATATGGTGACATGTACCATATCATTATCTGAACTTCAACACAAAATAAATTACCTGCCCTCCCATCAATAAAGAAAAGTTTAAATGACATACAATACAGAATTGCTACAGAATCATCTGTAATTCTTTAAAAAATTATACTCTATAAATGTACACAGAGTTGCAGAACAAGTAGAAAGTAAGCGAGGTAGTTGGTAAGTAGAAAGGATGGTCAATGTCCTGTGTGGCTCTCTCTGTGCTTTATACAAGAAAAATGTGCTCTTATATTGACTGGAGAATTTTTAAGCCATTTTTGTACCTGGCAAGAGACAACTCATGAAAGCACTAATTATACTAAGCAACACCCCCTGCTATTGAAACAGATCTGATCTGTATTAAATATACAGATCTGATCTATGATTTGATTCTTTCCTACATTTTCAGAAAATAGGCTCAAGTTGAGGAAGGTATTAAGACTGCAGATAGCTCCCAGAACCCACAATTCCTCTGAGAAAATTAAACTCATACATCCCTGTTGTTTGCTTCATACAATTTCATTTGGTTAACCTATTTGGGCTCAATATCACAGGCCGTGTACAAATTCTAGATGACTCATCTCTTTATAAGACCGGGTTTTCAAATGGTGCTTTGCACCATTTGTTTATTGACCTGACAGGGCTAGTGAAGATCCTCTCCCACCTTGTGATATGAGTACTCTTGTAGAACATGGGGTATGTCTCTAAGCTAGTGCAAGACGCCTCTGCATTTTACTCAGAACTACCCAAGATTTCAGCATCTTCATATTTTACCTATTGTCCTACTACTTACACTGCAGCAAGAATTGTCTGTCCACAAAGATCAACCAAGAAGCACCTCCCTTTTCCTTATGAATAAACCAGTGTGCACCAGAGGCAGATCCTCAGCTATAACCCTAAACCTCTGTCGCTGGTGTCAATACCCATTTCCATTTTCCACCTATACTACCTATACCACATATCTTGTTCCTCAAACATTCTCCAACTCCCTACATAAGCATTCTTCTATTCCCATCATAATTTGATGAAAAACACTTGGGTTTTAGACAAATTGTAAGTGAATCAAGACTGTAGCTCTGCCAATTGCTGGCTATATAATCTTTCACAAATTATTCAACATAATTGATCTTTAATTTTTTTTCATCTGCAAAATCAAAACTAATTGGCTCTCAGGGAAGATCAAATTAATCATTTATTACTGTGTCTGTCCTAATAAATACTTATTCAATATTAGTTTTATCAATTAACACCATAGCAAGCAATAATTCAGGATACTCTATCAGCATCTATCTGTTTTTGTGCTCTTTCAAAAAAATTCAATCAACAATTCACATTCACTATGTTATTGGGTTGTATTATTGAGCCTTCCAAACGCATTTTATATGTTTTCATTGTCCCTCATGGTTTTTTGGGAGGCTATTATGGAAAATGTAATTGATTAACATCTAACTAAATGCCTATATGGTTTTAGGATTCTCTGCTACACATTCTACCCTCTTTCCTAGCTCCTGTTACTGGTGATTTTAGTCTTGAGTATCATTTCATATAGATGTTTACTCTAATACATCAATAGATGAAATGAACTGAGTTTTAAAGTGTAATATCTTTACACTGTCTTATAGAGAAGGAAGACTAGCTTTAATAAAAATCTTACTTGGAGATCATGTTTCTCGTTAAGTGTTCATTTGAAAAGAACACACTAATTCCCCAAATACCAACTAACCCACTCCCTCCTGTTACCACACACAGCCGTTTATTCAATCTTCAGATAACTGCTGGCCTTGGGAATAGAGTGATTGACAAGGCAGCCTTGATTACTGACTGCTCTGGGTTCACAGTTTGTCACTGAAGCTACACACTGAACAAGCAATTACAACAAAAGATTGTAGGTGTTAGGACAAAGGGTCACCCAGAACACAGAGCAAGAGACACATCTAAAAATAACATTTGGGACTCTAGCCCCCATAGTCACTCCCCAAGAAACCCCCATGAAAACCTGCTCAATACACTAAAGCTGTTCCAAATCCTGAAAAAGAAAAGATGATTTTTAAAAATCCTTTAATCACTTGAAACACTATTTCCACCATCGAATTTTCCCTGGAGCTCCTGGTAATTATAGCACATTTTCTCCCTCAATTGTCAATGAACAAAATCCTTTTGTGGTCCATCACTGTCCTATTGTTAAACTAGGACTCTTTTTTTTCCTTTTAAAACAAATCAACTAAAACAACAGCCTTGCTATATCTCTGATGCCACAGTTTTCCCTGGCTCACATGAATATCAGAAATCCTCCAAATTCATATCTGTGGAGGTGAAAAGGCCCATTATAATAGGAAGGACTTCATCCTAGATGTATGGACAATTACAGGGACACCAGAAAAGGATGGATTTGTCACTGAATGTCAAGTTAATAGTATAAATGGTCTGTAATAGCCACAATCTTGCAAATTTACAAAGGACATCAAAATATATTTATAATTTATAATGTCTATTTTTGTAATGTATATACATGGGAATTACAAAGACACTGATAAATACAGGAATTAAGAGGGGCAAAATGTTAATTTCTTTTTGTATTATGGGAAATAAAGTAAGCTCGTTGTAAAGAATAGTAATTGTACTGTATTTAGTGGTATGAAAAAAGCTTTGATATACAAAAGGCATTTTAGGTGACGAGAACATCAGATACCAGTGACTGGCAGGAAAGTACAGAGTAGATTTGAAAGCTCCTGGTCTACAGCAAAGAAAAATGAAGAATCTTGATTGAAATAAATACAAGAGAAAGTCAATTGTCAAGTCTCCAACATAAGGGTCAATCAGGGCTTGTAAGTCAAAATGAGTATGTTCGTTAAACTCTTGACTCACTTTCTATGATGTTCTTGCAGAATACTTCCCTTAGTCTAAAACTAAAAGAAACTACTCCTATGCTGAAGAGTTAAATTTCTGTGTCAAAATGAGTTCTTCATGAAACTAAGACTTGAACCCTGTCTAGAATTCATTTGGACGCATGAACACAAAATCTTCCTGATATGAACATATATTTTCATTCACTGATGGAGAAGATAGGGTGCATAATACTTTTTTTAAAAATTTATTTATTTATTTATTTATTTATTTATTTTACACTCTATATTTTATTCCCGCCCCATCCACTCTCCTACTGCTCCACATCCCATACCTTCTCTCCATCCCTCTGTCTCCACGTGGATGTCCCCACTCCCCACACCAGTCTCTTGTCTCTTGAGGGTTAGGTGGATCATCTCTGGATGAACATAGACCCGGAAGTCCTCTGCTGTATGTGTGTTGGTGGCCTCATATCAGCTGGTGTATGCTGCCTGTTTGGTGGTCCAGTGTTTGAGAGATCTCGGGGGTCCAGATTAATTAAGACTGCTGATCCTCCCTCCCATAGGGAGGATCAGTTTCTCCTTCTCAGTTTCTTTCAGTCTTTTCTTAATTCAACAACAGGGGTCAGCTGCTCCTGTCCATTGTTTGGGTGCAAATATCTGCATCTTTCAGCTGCTTGTTGGGTCTTCCAGAGTGTGGTCATGCTAGGTCCCTTTTTGTGAGCATTCTATAGCCTCAGTAGTAGTATCAGGCCCTGGGGCCTCCCCTTGCTCTAAGATCAAGATTTGATAAACAGGACCTCATGAAACTGGAAAGCTTTGGTAAGGCAAAGGACATAGTCAATAAGACAAATCGGCAATCTACAGATTGGGAAAATAAACTTCACTAACCCCACATCTGATAGAGGACTAATATCCAAACTATATAAATGAAAAAAGAAATTAATCACCAAAAAAACAAACAACTGAGGATCTCAAATGGCTGAGAAACACCTAAAGAAATATGCAAAGTCCTTTGTGATCAGAGAAATGCAAATCAAAACGACCCTGAAATTCCCCCTTACACCAGTCAGAATGGCTAAGATCAAAACCTCAGGTGACAACATATGTTGGAGAGGATGTGGAGATTTGCTGATGGGATTGCAAACTGGTACAACCACTCTGGAAATCAATCTGGAGGTTCCTCAGAAAATTGGAAACAGATCTACCTGAAGACCCAGCTATATCACTCTTGGGAATAGACCCAAAAGATGCATAATACATTTAATGGTTACTTTAGTACCCTGGATGGGTCAGAGCCAAATTGCTTGTACTCAGAAGGGACAGATGTCTATAGTTGGTACTTGCCTATCAGAAAGCTTGTTGATGAAAATGTAGATCAAGTAATGAGCCCAAAAGACATGTTATTTTAATTCATTAATAACATGTACATCATTATCATCATCATCATCGTCATCATCAACAACAACAACAACAACAACCACAACAACAACAACAAAACTAGTTATACAGCTCCAGAATGATAGACACAGAATATCTGGAGGACCCAAAAGTCTGAGCTACTCTTCCAAGTGGAAAGTGGCCAATGCAGTACTATTTCTCAATGCCATAACATGAATAGAAATGTACAGTTCCCACAACATTTCTTAGTCAAATAAGCACAGAAAATAAAATATGTCACAAAGGTAGATCTGATGAGGATGAAGCTATTGAGAAATGGAAAGCAAAAATAAATAGTAAGTGGAGTCGGAGAGGTGGGGAGGGCACTGACCAGTAGTATCTCTGTTCCATATAGAATTATCAGTGTAGGTCTCACTCATTAAATTATACTTGGGCAAGCAAGCAATATAATCAAACATCACCCTCTCAGTTTCTTTTATACTTCTGTAAAAAGACACAATGACCAAGGCAACTTATAAGAGAAAGCACTTGATTGGTAAATGTGAATAGGGTTGGCATGTCCTAGAACCAGTTAACTTGACCAGAACAGAATAAGAAGGCACAGAGCAGAAGCACGGAAATCAGCTAGGTTCATGATGAGTCACTCAGCTCATGGTGACTCCTTCAGGACACTGTGAGACTTTGGCTTTTAACCTTGAATGAGATCAGAAGATACTAAAGAGGTTGCAGAAAAGAGACAGGATCCCACATGTGCTGCCAAGACGTCTGTATTTTCTTCTGTCTGAGACTAGCATGTGGCTAGAGTTTTAGGAAACTTAGAGTTTAGAAAGAACAAAAGTACAAAACCACTAAGGAACCTCTTGTATCAATCCTAGTGAAAGGAACGTAAGCTGAGCAGGGGACATGAAACTGAAAGAATTAAATAAGTTCTATAAACATTTTGAGAGCAAAGATTTGTGTGTGTGTGTGTGTGTGTGTGTGTGTGTGTGTGTGTGTGTGTGAATTTTTATCAAAGAGAGGAATTGAAAATGGTTCTGTCTTAAAGATCTTGATAAAGATTGTTTAGCAGAGATAAACATGGCAAAATAAAATCTTTGGAGACAAGGAAGACATCAACTTTGATTTGAGACATGTTAATTGTAAAATGTCTACTAAACATCAAAATGGCTGACATTAGATAAACAGCACGGGGGGTGGGGGTATATTATTTTAATTTAGAGGAAGAGTACATGGCCAAGTAAATCATTCTGTACATTGTCAATTCATATTCAGAGACTAGATAATATCAAGTAAGTCACAGGACAAAAAGAAATGAATTACTATGAAAGAAGAAATCACCAAACTTGGGCCACATCTTCAATACAGCACAAGATTAACTGTATGAGACAAGCCTGTTTTTAAGAGAGTGGTTATTTTCAGTTTGAGTGCTTGCAATTGGATGGAGCATCATTTACAGCTTTGGCTCCTGGATGATGCATTCTGTTCAGCAGGCCTTTGGAACACTCAGTTATGTGACATATCCATTCTTCTGTCAAAATTTAAAGTGCATATTCTTTGAGATCTTTGAATAATGGTGTAATAGTAGAAGCAAGGTAGTTCATTCCTAGCATAGCCAAGCTAGTAGCCTAATTCTTGGACTAGCTTAAAAGTATCAATTGGTAGTCCTAAAATGACAAACCTCAAGAAGAGAAGCACCAAGAGTTGAATCATAGAAAGCAATAAATTAAATAAATAAATAAATAAATAAATATAAATAAATAAGTAGATAACTTAACAAAGACTGAAAGAACCCATAAAAAGTAATTCAAGATCTTAGTTCTCATTTTTTTAGCCATGTTCTGTAGTGGGCTGCTTTTCTTTACACACTGAAAACATTAATTCAGTAAATGCTTTCCATTCACAAATGTAATTACAATTCATGACTAATTCCAATACCATCTTAAATTCTACTGTCTGCTCTGATGGTATTCTAGTTAATGTTTATTTCAAATGTCAAATTCATCTTCTAAGATACTTTGTGTTTGAATCAATACAAACCTTAAAGACTTCCTTCGATGGGATACTGAAAGGAATTCCATTCTCCTGTCAAATTTGGCTGTTTTCCCATCTGAATATTTCAAGTAGACATTCACTTCTTCTGGTATTGCTTTGTAAACCTGAGTTTCTAACCTGAGAGAACACCTATAAGATAATATATGTTGATTCTAACTTTTAACATATGCAATATAAGAAAAATCTCAATTTATAAAGCTGCTTAGCATGATACCTGCTGTGATTTGGGTGAGAAATTTGGAGAGAACTTCCCTTTTAGCCTACTGCCATGTCTCCCCCAGTCTCCCTCAAGAATTCTAAGGTAAAATAAAATCTTCTTTTTTAAGTTGCCTTAGTGTGGGCATTCTATTCTAGCAACAAAAACTAATACAGAAGATGCTAACAAACCTTGGAGTGATGCTGCCAAGTGCATAGACATGATTTTTTCTTTTTTAATTGTTATTGTTGTTTTGGTTTTGTTTGTTTGTTTTCTGAAGGAATATGGAAGACTTCCTATCTTTGGACTAGAAAAACAGTTGGATAGTATAAACAGAGCTTAATTGGTATTTTAGTGGGCACTTGGAAGAATGTAGCGCTGAAGTAATGTGAACTGTGGAGACCCGTGTCTATTTGACATTTGGAAGAAAGTAAAGGCCATATACGCATTTGGGATAGAAGTTGTTCATATGTTATTTTGGCAAAAAATCTGGCTGTTGTCTGCCCATGTCCTAAGAATCTTCATGCAGCTCAATTAAAAGGTAATGGACAGATGTCCTTGGTGAAAGAGAAACATTAGACAGCACAGTATGGAGTCTGTGGTATGGTTATTACTGATAACTCTTATGATCTGCAATGAAACAAAGGGTAGGGTAGAAAAATACAAAATATATACTCTGGATGAAGAAGAGCTCTAGGAAACTTAAAGTCACAGCCAAGGTATGTGCTGATATAGATGCTGTGATTTTTAAGGAATGTGGTGACATTAAGGAGAAGCATCCTGATCTTCACTAGAACATTGGAAAGAGTGCCCTGTAGGAAAGCTGACCTCACCACATCTGTAGCTGGTGAAAGGAGAAAGCCTAAAGGGTTGTTTGCTTCTAGAAAACAACTGCTTTAACACAAAAAGGGAAGATGAGACATCCCAGCTGATAGATAAACTAGGGAGTGTTATACACATGTGCGTGGCTCTGGAGGCGTGAAATCTAAGAGTGAGGGCATCATGAGTTCTTTCTCCTTGATTTCCAAGAACTGATGCAGGCAATCACTGTGTGGTAGTGCTGGAGTCATTATTAAAATGCCCTGAGGTGCCACCATGTGAAGCTATGAAAGTGAAGCTTGTGTTACACACAGATCTCAGGACAGTGGTAATACTAGAGCCATGAGCCATATACTAAGGAGAATAAATATAAGAAGTAGAACCAGATTAAGAGAGAGAGATATGTCATAGGCAAGAAGGGTAGAAAAGCTGAGCTATCTAAGGCCATTGAGAATAAAGTCCCAGTCATAAATAACAAAGTGAGAGGATTTGTCATTGGCCTTGCTGGGGTTCAGACATCCTTTGGGCAATTATTTCTTCACTATACCCACGTGCCTCCCTTTTAGGGAGGAATAACTATTATGTGCCATTGTATGCTAGAAGTATGTAATTACATTTTTATTTAGTGGTGCTCTCAGCTAGTAGATTGCCTTAATTTTCACAAAAGACAGGAAGTTTGAACAGTGTTGAGTCTGTTAGAGACTATGGGGATTCTTAAAGCTGAGGTAAGTAGAGTTTGCATTATGATATGGCCATGAGCCCACAGAGGCTAGGGATATTTTATTTGCAACTCCAGTTTTCTAGTCTGACTCTGATCTTCTCTGGATCAGTAATTAATTGTTACAAATTGATAAGATGATAACAGAGGTTGACTATTCATCAGGTATATCCCAGAGTTAAAGCCAGTGAGTGCTAGCATGAGACATCAGTGTGAAGAAGAACAAAAGCTAATGGCAATAGTTAATTCATACCTTAGGCCATGGGAAAGTTGACCTGATTCCCTCTCTTGCCAATATCACGTATCGAGGAATGTTAGTATCTCTGAGATTCAGAGGAGACCAAATCCAGCAATGATGAACAAAGCAACAGTGGAGGATGATAACTTGCTAAAGGAAACAGAAATGGAGAGCTACATTAGTTAGCCAATGGTTTCTTGCTCATCTCATCACATAGTCTTCTCCCTTATCATATCAGGTAATATTCTGGGTTTCTCCTCCTAATGACATAAGGGCATGATGAGGGATACACTTTAGTTAATGCCTATCAAAATCAAAGTAGGAAAAAAGTAAATGGCTGGGCAGTGGTGGTACCTGCCTTTAATCCCAGCACTTGGGAGGTGTAGACAGGCAGATTTCTGAGTTCGAGGCCAGAGTGAGTTCCAGGACAGCCAGGACTACAGAGAGAGTTCCAGGACAGCCAGGACTACAGAGAAAAACCCTGTCTTGGAAAAAAAAGAAAAGAAAAAAAGAAAAAAAGTAAATGAATTCTAATAACCAGCTCAGACTTGTGCTCTCCATAAAAAAGGAGGGGGTAGAGAATAAGAAGAGGAAAAGAGATTCGAGAAAAAAATGAAAAGAGACAGAGTGTGTGTAGAATTACTTCAATAGGTTTTGTAGTTTTCAAAGATAAAAATTAAATTACACTATAGACCTTTTTGAGGAATGAGGAGACAAAACAAAGTAATGTCAAGAGTATGGAAATGGATTCATAAAGTAGTAGACATAATCTAGCTAACCATCTATTAGCTGTGGGGAAATCATCTATTTAAACCCCATTCTCCTCTGATATAAAAAAAAGAACTAAAATTATCTCTCTTTAACCCTTATAAAAATGTACCCCTTTGAATTCATAAAAATATTTAACATATTTAACATGTTCCTTTGAGATACTTAGTCAGCATCTACTATGTGCCAGGCATCTGAGACAAAGCTTTGGATGATAAAATCAAATGCATGTGTGCATATACATGTATATTATTTAAAAGTACAATATCTAATATGTTAAATATGCATCCTACTTTGAAGTATAGAGAATTAGAAGGGAGTCCTGTAAGAGAAAGGACAATAGTTAAGGACTCTCACAGAAGAGGGACTGGAAAAGAACCTGTCAGGAAATAGAAACAGCAAAGGTGAAATCCCAGGGAGGAGCCTGTGCTAGATGTACCTGAAACACAACAAAAGGTCCTAATGTTTGAAGAAGAGAAAAGACAAGGGAGTATTGTAGGAGCATATGGATCTTGATCTAGAGCAGTGCTTCATGTGCAGTTATGATTCACAAACACTAAAGGAGAGGAGTAATGTGGTGGCATGTATGGATTCATTCATCTTTCCCCATTGAATCTCAAGAAAGCTGCAAATTTTCCAAAGAATGTCATTTGATCCTGGGATTGAAACCAAAATTTCCACCCTGCCTTTTAAAAGAAAGTGTACAGTGTACAGTCTGGTCATTTCTTGCATGTGTGAATTTACTAAGATAGGAAGATGATATACTTGTGACTGTGCAACCAGGAGCCTGCAGAATGATGGTACCAACACCCTGTGGGATGAAGCACATAGCCAAGGGGATTGGCTTTGCCCTTATGTTCAGTCACACTATCGAATCCCTCCCAAACTGACAAGCTAGAAAAGAACAGCATCTGACTTTGCTTCTCGAGTCTGCATTATGGAAAGGGCAAGGTATTTCTGGGTACTTAAGGCTTAGTATTTCAAATAGCGGTAACTACAGTTTCTTACACCCTGCAAGGAAGGAGTTTCTAAAGTGCCTATCAAAAATACATATTCATTTAGTTACTGGAAATATAAAAGCAATCCCTTCTTCTACCTGTGGGGAACATCACTTTTGCAGCAGCAATTTGTTCATAAAAGAGCAATATTTGTGCCAAGAATTCAAGTGAAACAAATGCCCTTCTTGATGGGAAGTGTCCACACTAATTTGAAACTATAAAGTAAAAATTTTAAATTCATCTTTCTGTGACTTGGCATTTGCAGACTTCCACATAATTTGACTCATGTCGAGCTACATGAAAGAACTTGGTGCATAGCACTACATAGTAAAATACCAGGCTGATGCTCTGAAATTTTCTCTGTACCTTTCAAAGGTGCACATTTCTGCAGTGTGCTGCTACGCATCCTATCATCGTTCTTTCTTTGAAATGTCACCCATGTTCTGTCAAAGGCTCCTGTCAGTGTGTCTGATGGGCTTTGCAAATGTCTGACAGGAGACTGTCAGAAAAAAAAAGCATGATACAGGGAGAAGCCTTTTGTCTCTAAATGGAGGAGATGGCGATTTTTGGACAGTATAGATCAGCTGAACAAATGCTAGGTGAGTTCACCAGCTCCCTGAAAGGCAGGAAGAAAATGCCAGGAGGTTGAGAAGTTTCCTTGTCTCGCTGCTCTCCTGCTCTCCTCTCTACACAGTCTCCATCAAGTGGCTCCTGATCAGCTCTTTAGATCATACTATGGCTGACACATTGATGCCCCCTCAACTATCTATGTGTCCCACTACTCTAAAGTCCCTCTCCATAACTCTAAGGCAAAACGGGAAAGTGATGCTATGAAGCAAGCTGATTCTGAGCACAAAAAGAACTTGATTTTAGCAGAGAAAATGCTCAGCTGGGCTGTTTTTCGTAATTTTTCAATGGTACAGACTTACAATTAGGCGGGAAAAAAATGTATGTCAAAGTGGAATCCATCAAAATCCCTCTGCCCTCCCTGTTTTCTTCTCATTGCCTCCTACTCAGTGGAAGAAGTGGGAGCCAAAGCTCAACAGCCTACAGGAGGTCGTGGGGAAGGCTCAGTGCTGCAGCTGAGCTACAGTGCTGACCTAGTTGTTCTCAGATTCTTCTGCTACGATCTCATCTCACACAGAGCAGAAGAGTGGGGATTCAGTTCACATTGGGTCATAATACATTAATAAGAAAATGATGCTTCAAGGACTAATGCAAGTACCCTTCACTTGCCCAAAGTAAGCCAAATTCTAAGGTAGCCCCTAGCATGGATGGCCTGTCTTTAGTACATAGTCCTTTTTGGAGACTCACTCTTTTGGGAGTATGTTGCACCTTTAATTATGTCAAACTTACACAGAAAAAGAGAATCCATAGATGTATTTGAGCTAACTTAGCTGCTGACAATAAATTGATGAGAAGGGATATATCCCAAAGGACCTGGTCTAATATCAAGAGGCCTTTAAGTTAACATAGATTGTTTACATTTGTATCTAGAGGCCCAGGAAACATAGACTAAGCAATTACACTAGAAGGTATTCCCTGCTGACCTTGAAAGAGGATGAGGACATGTCATAAAACTGTAGTCCTCCACAAGTTGATGACAATGATCTGTGCATAATTGCTAGCAAAATCCTGGAATGTCAATCTTATAATCAAATGGAACTGAACTCTCTTAATAGCCTAATGAGACATTAATGCCTATTGGATTGGTGAGATGGCTCATCAGGTAAAGGCACTTGCCACCAAACATTGCAACCTGAGTTTGATCTAAATCCAACATGAGTTCAGTCTCTGGGATCCACAGGGTAGGAGAGAACTGTCTTATACAAGTCATTATGTGACCTCCACACACTCACCATGACACATGTGTGCTCCGCTAGCATACATAAGTAAATGTAATTTTTTAAAATCTATAATATGAACTTAAGCTCAAGATGAGGTTACGGTTATAGGCAACAGCTTGATTTTAGCTACTGTCTTGTCTTAGTTTGGCTTCTATTGCTGTGATAAAATACTGACCAAAAACAAGTTAGAGGAAAGAAAGTGTTTATTTCATCTTATAGCTCCCAGGTTACAGTCTACCACTTAGAGTAGTCAGGGGAAGAATTGAAGCAGAGGCCACAAAGGAACACTGCTTAGTGGCTTGCTCAGCCTGCTTTCTTACACCATCCAGGACCAGATAGAAACCACCCACAGTAAGGTGGGATCTTCTACATCAATCATCACGAGAGAAAACACCACCACAGCCTTATCTACAAGCCAGTCTGATGAAGCATATTCTCAGCTGTGGCTCTCCCTCTTCTGAACTTGTACAAAATTGAAAAAAGTCCACCCAGAATACCTAATCGAGACACTAAGAGGAAAACTGAGCTAAACCAAGTCAAAATTTCTGACCTCCAGATATTGTCACATAATAAACATTATATTAAGTCCCTAAAATTCTAACAAATTTCCACAACAACAAAATGCATTTCTTCTTTTATTAGATTGATGGCCAATCTGAGGAGAATGCTGCAGGCTATGTAGGTTTTGCACTGTTACAGGAAATTAGTAAGCTAAACACTGAAGAACAAGGTGACTCTCCTAAGAGAGTGCATCATGGCTGCTTTTATGTATGACTTCTTAAGAACAATATGAATGGAACTCAAAAAGCACAAGGAGCATTTGAAAATGAAAAGACGTGAAGGAGTAAGCCACCACCAAACTGAGGCCATAGGTTTCCTTTCCCAACAAATTTTATGAATGAGCGGACTAGGAGAAATAAGAATAATAATTATGCCCTAGAAGTGTACAGGTTACAAAAACGATCCTGACTAAGGTAACATGTAACATGGCCGTTCACTGGCTAGTATAGACAAAACTTTGTTCATTAGAGCCTTGATGTGATTCAGCACATTCTTATAATAAAGAAATTTTAGACTGTAAGTGGATGCAAATGATGCTATTTAATTGCAAATTTAGTTATGGAAGTGGGCTTGAACATGAATATATGCCTGTGGCTTGGCATTCAGAGATGTAGATAACACGGGGTACCATAGGCAAATGCCAAAGTCCAGCTCCAGTGCTCTGGTTCTGTCTTGATGGTAGCCAAGTGGGAAGAGTGTCAGTGAGGGCAATACTTGATCTTAAGAGACATTAGGGTTGCTTTCTATAATAATATATACCTATCTTGATTTTAAGTCACTCTGAGGTCAGAAGCTGTAGGCCTCTAGACCTATTGACACTTATTGCTAACAGTGGGGAGATTAGGTAGGGATTTATTGCTAGTGCTCTCTTCTCTTGCCAGGCATCCAGAGAATCCCTTAATGACTTAGGTGGTTAACTCTTTGTGAACCAGAGAAGAAGGAAAGGAAAAGAATTAAAATCTTTTACACAGGCAAATATGCTCAGAAACATACACATTCATACACAAATTTATATTTTCATTCACATTCTCATTTACACATTAACACATTAACATGTTTGTTGGGACAAATCACCTGTCTGATATATACCACAAATATTCATGTATGCTTACATACACACATATACATACACATGTACATATTGACAAACAGAAATACACATTTGGATGGATGGATGGATGGATGGACAGACTAAAGTATGTGTATATGGATATATGGATGGATAAATGGATGGGTGGGGCAGAGCCCCCCAAGCCAAACTGTTCAACCATTGTAATTCTTTTCTCTGGCCTTTTAAAAAAAATTTTTAAATAAATTTTTCTTTTTTAATAATTTTTCCATTCCCCGAGCCCTCATCCACTCTCTGACTGCTCCACATCCCACACCTCCACCGACCCTGTGTCTCCACATGGATTCCCCCCCTCTCCAACCCTCCTGACCTCTAAACTCCCTGGGGCCTCCAGTCTCTTGAGGGTTAGGTGCATCATCTCTGAATGAACACAGACTCAGAAGTCCTCTACTGTGTGTGTATGTTAGGGGCTTCAACTGGTGTATGCTGTCTGTTTGGTGATCCAGTGTTTGAGATCTCGAGGGTCCAGATTAATTGAGACTGCTGGTCCTCCTACAGGATCGCCTTCCTCAGCTTCTTTCAGCCTCCCCTAATTCAACCACAGGGGTCAGCTGCTTCTGTCCATTGGTTGGGTACAAATATCTGCATCTGAATATTTCAGCTGCTTGTTGGGTCTTTCCGAAGGCAGTCATGAT
This sequence comes from Montemys delectorum, assembly GCA_019843815.1. Classification (NCBI taxonomy): domain Eukaryota; kingdom Metazoa; phylum Chordata; class Mammalia; order Rodentia; family Muridae; genus Montemys; species Montemys delectorum. The sequence continues at coordinate 25,245 of JADRCD010234967.1, forward strand.
AGACCTTCATATACAAAAAAGTTTTTTTAGAAAATTACCTCATAGATAAAATGTTTCAAGAAATGGTATATCAGATATCATAAACAGAAGAATATCAATAACAAGTTCATAGCAGTGTTTCATACTACAAGCTGGTTATAATTTCAAAGCAACAGTTTTCATGTGGCCTTGCTTTACCATGGTATATATCTGTGGCTTTATCCTTAGACATAAATGTTTTTCCTTAAACACAAATTTGTCCCAAGTCTATTATTCTTTTTAGTGTGATTATGAAAGCTTATTGTATTTCTTAATATGCAACCTTTACTTACTTACTATATTAGGAGTGGGCACATTCTATTCTTAATTCTAAATTCATTACTTCTTTCTAGCAAAGCAACTAAGACTATCTCTTTAAACTCTTCATAAAATTATTTGAATCAAATAAGGAAGTCTATAAAATCATTAATCCATCTAAACAGCATTGATTCATGAAAGGTCATCTTTATGTTGATCTGCAGGAAATTTGCTCAAGAGAACGGGCTAATGCCCAGGGATTATTATGTTAATTTAATAATGACAGGAAAACCATATAATCTATATGAAGCAATACTAAGATGAAGTTTCTTTGGGACCTTGCCTCATAGAGTTTACCCATCACAGACCTTGCAAAAGAGGTGGGGCATTTCCAGGAAACCCACCTGCTGGTCTTAGCCTATCCTAGATGGCTCCTGACAGGCAAACCCATGGAGCCCATGCTGGTCTTAAACTCATGTCCCTTCCATTTCTGCTTCCTAAATACAGAAATGATAAGTGTATGTTTAAATTTTCAATTTGTGTGTGTGTGTGTGTGTGTGTGTGTGTGTCTTTTGAGGTATGGTTTCTCTATGTTACAACCCTGGTTGTCCTGTACTAGCTTTGTAAAACACAGCCCAGCCTCAAACACACAAAGATCCTTTCCTTGGTATGTTTGTGTTGTACTCATTTCTGATTTCATTCCTAACTGAAAAATCCCTTGTAATAGTTGATTTAGCATTCCAGATTGATTTAGGGGATCGAGTACTCTTGGAATCATACATAAGAAGACAAGCAAGCCCTGATACAGTGTATGCCAGGGCTGATGCCATTTTCTAGAAACAATCTATTTTAGGGCAGAATGCCCAAAGGTATGAATGGACCAATTTGTTTTGTTCTGTCTCAGACACACACAGAACTTTCTCTCATTTTGTATTTAATGTTCACCATGGAAGCTGCTCAAGAATGATTCTTCTCTGCCACACCATATGTATAAGAACAACACTCACCTAATGCTTAGATGGTGGCCCAAGTCCTGTTCCTCTGCTTCCTGAGTGTGGTGATTAAAAGCATACAACACTATGCTTGGCCTAGAGTTTCACTTTAAAAACAAGATTGTTACTATTTTTAAAAAGTCTAAGATACACTAAACTGAGCATGAAAAATATATGATCTCTTTTGGCCCTGTTCATGCCCAATACATTCTTAAATCACTATACCACTTTTCCTTATTTTTGTTAGTTATTGATTCATTTTCTTAATTATGACCTTTAAATGAAGTTAGCAAACACTTTAATATTCTTTCCTGAATGTGGGAGATTGTAGTTCTTCAGTGAGTGTCAGAAAACTGTTATCTGTTCATTAATTTAACCAACAGTATTATACATTTGAAATGGATTTGACATTGTATTTATAAATTAAAGAATCTCATTACCAAGAAATATTCATCTTCTTCTTGTTGGAAAAAAGAATGGAGAAGCAAAATTCTTTTAGTCAAAAATAGGGCTGGAGAATTGACTCAGCAGTAAAGAGGATGAGCATGTGTTGCTATTGTAGAGGACCTAGGTTCAATTCCCAGTACCCACATGGAGGTTTACAACCATCTGTAACTCTAGTCTCAATATGTCCTTTTCTGATCTTCTTATACCAGGCATGCACATGGTTTACATATATATACAAAGACCAAGAGCCCATTTGCACAAAATAATAAATAAATATATGTTTTAAATATTAAAAAACAGAGTAGGGAAGGAAGAAAGAGGAAGAAAGAAAGAAAGAAAGAAAGAAAGAAAAAAGAAAGAAGGAAGAAATGAAAAGGAAGGAAGGAAGAAGGAAGGAAAGAAGAAAGGAAGGAAGAAAGAAGAAAAACAAATGATCTGGGAGGACACCCCAGAAAATAAAAGAGTATTTGCAAAGTTCAAATCATTGGAATGAACTACAATTCCAAAAGCACAAGTAGGACAAAAATATGTTATTAAATGTGAGGGTCTTCATCTTTCTGCAACAGCATTATTATTCAAATTCAAGGCCCAGAGTATGATTTTCCCACTGATCAAGTATAACACTTGGCCTTAAGCTTCACCCAGTAAACTTTAGAGAAAAGAAACAAACAGAAATCCTCCCAGGAGTGACATGCAAATGTATCATTTCACAGTAAGTGTAAATAAAACTGTCACTAATGTAGAGGAACAGGACTTGGGCCACCATCTAAGCATTAGGTGAGTGTTGTTCTTATACACATGGCGTGGCAGAGAAGAATCATTCTTTAGCAGCTTCCATGGTGAACATTAAATACAAAACGAGAGAAAGTTCTGTATGTGTCTGAGACAGAACAAAACAAATTGGTCCATTCATACCTTTGGGCATTCTGCCCCAAAAGAGATTGTTTCTAGAAAATGGCATCAGCCCTGACATACAGTGTACCAGGGCTTGCTTGCCTTCTTATGTATGATTCCAAGAGTAATCAATCCCCTAAATCAATCTGGAAAGCTAAATCAACTATTACAAGGGATCTTTCGATTAGGAATGAAGTCAGAAATGAGTACAACACAAACATCAAGGAAAGGCAATTAGATACAAACAAGCACCATTTCAATAAATATAATTAATTCCAAGTGGATTGCTTTGAGAAACATTTGGTGACATTCTCCCATTTTATTTCCCAGGAAACCACAATTCCTGTTGATGTGGGTTATGCAGGTTCTCACAGGTGTTTCGGACATCTTTTTTCTACTATGGTTTGTGTAAGACTGAGAATCACAATAGTGCAAAATGGAATGCTGAAAGAATAAGTATTAAAGTGGAAGCAAGCTAACTGATTAAGAAACCCTGCAGAATGAACCTAATAGATATCTCCAGAATGTTTCAGTCAAGCACAAAAGAATAGACTTTCTTCTTAGCACTGTATGGAACTTTCTCTAAAATTGGCTATATACTCACAGATACAAGAAAATTGGAATAATACCTTGCATCTGATCAGGTCACCATGGATTAGAGCTGGATTTCAATAACCACAAAATAACAGAAAGCCTACAAACTCTTGGAAACTGAACTACTCTCTACTCAATGACTACTAGGTCAAAGAAGAAATAAAGAAAGATACAAAGACTTCTTAGAATTCAATTGAAGTGAAGGCACTACATACCCAAACTTAATGGGGTGCAATGATAAACAGTGCTAAGACAGAAGCTCATAACACCAAGCACCTTCATAAAGAAATTGGAGAGATCTCATATTAGCAACTTAACAGCACACCTGAAAGTCCTAGCATAAAAAGAAGAAAACACATGCAAGAGGAGTAGTATAGGGCTGGAGAATTTTAGAATTAAGAAAAAAAAGGAGCATTTAGTAGAAATGTATTGGTGGGAATGTATACTGTGTAACCTTCATCTGGAAGGGCATGGGAAAACCTCTGTAACAGCCAAGAATGCAGACTAGCCAGTTTCAGAAACCTGTTGGCCACAAAGCCCCCCACCAGCTAGGTCCAAGAACAAAAAGGCAGGATATGAGCCAGCCATAAAGTGAATAGTATAGACTAAACCACAATCTTGTGATCAAACCACATTCTTGTGCATAATGAGTGTGTAGGATGTTTTCCTTATGACCCTGACTCACTAGGGGCTGGGTTTCTTTAGAATTTTCCACTGTTCTCTTGTTATATTTCCTTGGTAACTCCCTCACTCCCCCTAGTTTGTGGTTTTTTTCCTTTAAATACCCCTTACTCCTCTGGCCTGCAAGGTTACAAATTCGACCCCAGTACCGGCCTTTCTTCAATAAACCTCGTGTGTTTTGTAGCAAGTTCAGTCTCTTGAGAGTTATTGGGTGGTCGTGTCATCCTGAGGCTTGAGTGAGGGTCTCCCCAAGTCTGAGGGTCTTTCAGGAGATGGCAAGAAATAATCAAACTCAGCACTGAAATCAATCAATTGGAAAGGAAGAGAACAATACAAAACTAAAAGTTGGTCCTTTAAGAAAATCAACAAGATAGACAGACCCTTAGACAAACTAACTAAAAGGCAGAGAAGCAGTATCCAAATTAACAAAATCAGAAAGGAAAAGGGTGACATAACAACAGACATTGAGAAAATTCAAACAGTCATTAGCCTTACATTAAAAGTGTGTACTCCACAATATTGGAAAATAAAAATGAAAAAGATTACTTTCTAGATTGATATTACTTACCAAAGTTAAATAAAGGTCAGATAAAGTACTTAAATAGTCCCAGGGCCAGATGGTTTTAGAGCAGAATTCTACCAGACTTTCAAAGATGAGCTAATATCAATACTCAAAGTATTCCACAAAATAGAAATAGAAGGAACATTGCAAAACTCATTCTATGAGGCCACATTCACCCTGATACCTAAACCACACAAAATTTCAACAAAGAAAAAGAATTTCAGACCAATCTCCCTTATGAACATTGATGCAAGTATACTCAATAAAATTCTCGCATACCTAATCACAATAAAGGCAATATACAGAGGCCAATAGCCAACATGAAATTAAATGAAGAGACACTTGAAGCAGTTCCACTAAAACCAGGGACAAGTCAAGACTATCTACTCTTTCTCTATTTCTGCATTATAGTGCTTGAAACTCTAGCTACAGCAATAAGACAACTAAAGAAAGACCAGGAGGATAAAAATTGAAAAGGAAGAAGTCAAAGTATGCTATTCATAGCTGATATGATAGCATACATAAGTGATGTCAGAAACTGTACCAAAGAACTGCTACAGCTAATAAACACCTTCGGTAAACTGGCTGGATACAAAAATTAACTAAAAGAAAATCAGTAGCCCTCCTTTATACAAATGATAAATGGGCTGAGAAAGAAATAGGGGGGAAAACTTTCTTCACAATAGCCACAAATAATAATAAAAAAAAATCTTAGTGTAACTCTAACCATGAAAGTGAAAGATCTGTATGACAAGAACTTCCAGTCCCCAAAGAAAGAAACTAAAGAAGATATCAGAAGATGGAAAGATACTCCATGCTCATGGAATGGTAGGATTAACAGAAAAAAAAATGACCATCTTAACAAAAATCAATCTACAGATTCGGTGCAATTCCCATCAAAATTCCAACAGAATTCTTTACAGACCTTAAAAGAACAATTCTTAACTTTATATGGAAAAGCAAAACAAAACAAACCCATAATATCTGAAACTCTCCTTCATGTATAATAAAAGAACTTCTAGAAGTATCACCACCCCTGATTTCAAGCTGTACTACAGAGCAATAGTAGTAAAACCTGCCTGGTATTGTTACAGCAACAAAAGGTTGATCAATAGAATTGAGTTGAAGACTCAAAAATAAACCCACACATCTATGATGGAACCTTGATTTTTGACAAAGAAGCTAAAAATATACAATGGAAAAAAAGAAAGCATCTTTAACAAGTGGTGCATGTCTAACTGACTATCTGCATGTGGAAGAATGAAAATAAATCCATATTTATCACCTTGCACAAAGCTCAAGTCCAAGTGGATTGAAGACCTGGCATAAAACCAGATATACTAAATCTAATGCGAGAGAAAGTGGGAAATGGCCCTGAACTCATTGGTAGGTACAGGATACAACTTCCAGAACAGAACATCAGTCAACCAGGCACTGAGAGCAAGAATTGATAAATTGGACCTCATGAAACTGAAAAGTTTCTGTAAGGCAAAGGACCCAGTTAATAGGACAAAATGGCAGCCTACAGAATGGAAAAAGATCTTCACCAACCCTACATCTAACAGAGGGCTAATATCCAAAATATATAAAGAACTCAAGAAGTTAGACACCAACAATTGAAATAACCCAATTAAAAATGGGATACACAGAGGAATCTGGAGTGACTGAGAATCACATTTAAGAACTGTTCAGCATCCTTAGTGATTCATTAGGGAAATGAAAATTAGAACAACTGAGATTCCATCTTACACCCCTCAGAGTGGCTAAGATCAAAAGCTCAAGCAACAGCACATGCTGGCAAAGATGTGAAGAAAGGAGAATACACCTCTGTCACTTGTGGAAGTGCACACTTGTACACCACTAGAAATCAATCTGTCTGTTTTTCAGAAAATTGGGTGTAGTTCTATCTCAAGACCAGCTATACCACTCCTGGGCTCCCAAAAGATGCTCCACCATACCATAAGGGCATGCGCTCCACTATATTCATAGAAGCTATATTCATAATAGCCAGAAACTGGAAACAACCCAGATTCCCCCAACCAAAGAATGGATACAGAAACTGCTATATTTACACAATGGAATACTATCCTGTTATTAAAAAGAAAGATATCATAAATTTTGCATGCAAATGGATAGAACTAGATAATATCATCCTGAGTGAGGTAAGCCAGACACAAAAGAACAGGCCTGGTATGTACAACTTATAAGTAGATGTTAGCTGTAAAGTACAGGATACAGTGATACATTCCATAGACCAAAGAAGCTAAACAAGAAGAAAGATCCAAGCAAAGATGCTTGAATCTCACTTAGAAGAGGGAAGAAAGCAATCATAGGATAGAGGCATATGAAGAGAGGAAACTGGGTAAAAAGGGGGGATGGGAGGGGTCAGGATCAGGTGTAGAGAGAGACAGGAGAGAGGGCCTGAGGGTCTGGAGAATGAATGGAAATATGCACCTGTTGGGGGTAAAAGGGTTGGGATGTGCCAGAGTCCTGAATGGGGAAGGCTCCCAGGAGTCTATGGGGTGACTTCAACTGACACTCATAGTAGTAGGGCTATAGAACCTGAAGTGACCACTTCAGGTTGCCAGGCAAGACTCCTAGTGGACACTAAGCTACCTACAAAACTCTAAACCCAAAATTTGCCGTGTCTACAAAAATATACAGGGACAAAGAGCAGAGACTGATGAATGGCTAACCAATAACTGGCCAACTTGAGACCCATCACATGGGCAAGCACCAATCCCTGACACTATGAATGATACTCTGTTATGCTTGTAGACAGGAGCCTAGCCTAACTGTCTTCTGAGAGGCTCTACCCAGCAGCAGATGGAAACAGATGTGGAGAACAAACATTAGACAGAGCTTGGGGAAAGAATTGAAGATCCCAGAGTACTAGGAACTCCACAGTAAGGCCAACAGAGTCAACTAACCTGGACCCTTGGGGGCTCTCTAAGATTGATCTACCAATTAAAGAGCATACACAGGCTGAATCGTACATATACAGTGGATGTGTAGCTTGGTCTTCATGTGGGCTCACCAACAATTGGAACAGCGGCTGTTGCTAAATCTGTTGTCTGAGTGTGGGTCCAGTTCCCCTAACTGGGCTGGCCCCAGTGGGAGAGGATTGGCCTAGTCCTGCAGTGACTTGATGTGCTAGTGAGTGGGAGGTACCCAGGGGAGACCTCCCCCTTCTCAGAGAAGAAGGGAAGTGGGATGGAGGAGAAACTGGGGGGAAACAGGAGAAATGGGGGCAGTGATCTGGATGCAAATTCAATAAATAAATCAATTAATTCATCACAAAAATAGAAATAAAAAAGAAACCCTGCAGAAGTGCCAGCAATAACGCAGCTCAAGCTGCACACACAGAGCTGCACTGCTAAGCAACATAAGCCATCATTCTCGTGGAAACAGTAAGCAGCCTCCGCAACAGTTAACACAAGACCTTTTTCTTTCTAATTTTTGCCCCATCGCCAGAAGTAACCTTTATTGACTGTTGTTAGCTTTGCTCAGAGTGGAATGTCACCCCCCAGGGGGAACACTCCTGAGATTTTGCCTGTGCCTTATTCATAAAGTTTTCTATTTACAGAATGAAACTCAAACACCTAAACAAGGAACCATGCCACATATATAATGTGATGAGAAAGAAAGGAAGGTAATGGCAGTAACTGTGAGAGAGATCTATTAGGAAAGCAGAGAATAAGTGACCATTGACTCCCTGGCTGACCTTAGTAAACACTTGGAGTCTCAATTACACTGTGAAGTTGACAGTTAAGGATCACCTGTCAAATGTGTAGACATAGGTCTGACCTGGGTGCAGACTTCCTGACACAAGCTAGAAGAATTTGTTTACAATTCTGGGTCTTACCAGACAGATTTTTCTCTCTCTCATCTCATCAGAACTAGTCTTTTAGTCCCTACTGTGTTGCTATGACAGCCTAAGGAAGTCAAAGGGCATGGTGGCAAACATCTCAAGAAGGCCTCTGAGTCCTGAGTATCATAGCATGGCAAAGAGTAAAGGGCAAGGGTGAGAAAGGAGGAGAGAGACAGAGCATGAAGATAGTCTTCATACAAAACCATCCTGCTTTCAGGATATCTGATTCCAATGATAATGGCCTTAATCCATCCATATAGCAAAAAAAAAAAAAAAAAAAACACTCAGACCCACAACCAATTTCATTGTATTGGCAGTCAAACCTCAAACACATGAGTTTTGGAAGTCAACATGCGAAATATAGCAGCTGGTTCATAGTAAAATCATGAAAATCATGACATTGTGGGGTGATTTTCCATAAGGTGATCACAAACTGTAATATATATATATATATATATATATATATATATATATATATATGTGTGTGTGTGTGTGTATGTGTGTATGCATATATGTATATGTGCACATATATGTGTATGTATATATGTACATGTATATATTTATATATGTAATTGTAAATATATAATATGGTTAGCTTAAGCTTAAGCAGGACACTGAAATTCAAACTGAAAGCTCACAATCTTGTACTATCAATGCCAGATATATATTCTTCATTGTTTCTTCAGGGCTGGGCTTAGTAAGCTACTGGATTAATCAAATCTAATTGCCCTTAATTTGAATATGCAAAATCCAGTGATATGTTGCCATTTTACTAAGGCTTTCTGAAAATGTGTATATGTGGCAATGAAATACTGGGTTCAAGGGAGAGAAATCTGGAGTGAGGAGGCTTTGTTTTGTTACGTACTTTTTGTCATCAGCATGGGGAACTGGGAATTATCTGAGGAAGAGTTAGAATTGTAGCATAAATACGCTGGAATATTGAACTCCAAAGCAGCAGAGAAACGTCCTGCAAAGGATAAGATAGTGAATAGTTTAGACTTTGCAGAGAGTAAGGTCTTTGTTGAACTACTAAACTATTCACATAGAAAAGTAGCCATAAATGAAAGATGGTGGATAGGGGTGATTTGTTCTAATAATCATTTGTCTAGAAATAGGCAGCAGGCCAGTTTGGGACTCCTGATTTATCATTTGCTGACTCCTGCTTTATTTAAATGAAAAGTATGCACCAATTGTTCACCTGTCCCAAGTACAAGATTCAGCTATCTGATGCTTGGGAAAAATATAGTTTTACTTAAAAGAACAGTCTCCTCTCTCTCTCTTTCTCTTTCTCTCTTTCTCTCTTTCTCTCTTTCTCTCTCTCTCTCTCTCTCTCTCTCTCTCTCTCTCTTTCTCTCTCTCTGTGTGTGTGTCTATGTGTGTGTATGTATGTGTGCATGCATTTGTGTTTGTGTATGTTCATATATAGTCATATATTATTCAATGAACATGAATGCATGTTCATTATTTCTTGGGCAAATTTTATCCTTGTACAGGCATAGAGTATATTTATACAGACTATGGCTATAATGTTACTGATTTTTCACTCCCATATGTGGTCCATCATCCGTGAAATGAGTACATAATCATATTCTATATACAGTATTAATTAATACATGTATATATATTTACATAAATAAATGTATAAAACTTTGTTTACAGTAGTCTTAGAATTAAAATATTTTCTTGTAGAACTTTGTTAAATGGATTTAGCTAAACCAAAACTGTATTTTCCAGAATATTCTCCTTGTACACTAGCTTAGCATTGGCCACAAAAGACATTCTATATGAGATCTGGAAAGATATGGGCACTTGCACTGGCTTAAAATAGCCAACAAACTCTCCAGATTAGCGTGGTGCTAATGCCATTGTTGCTTATGTATGCTGATAGTCTTGTCATCAGACCCCCAGACTCAGACTGAGTCCTCAAAGTAGACCCCACCAAGTTTTCTAAATCCTGGCCAGGCTCCCATGCAGCTCCTTTGTAGAAAGATGCCATATTCTTCCATAGGAGGCTATTCCCACTGTCTTGGTTAGAGTTTCTATTGCTGTGAAGAGACACTATGACCATAGCAAGCTTATAAAGGAAAGGATTTAACTGAGCCTGGACTTAGTTCAGGGTTTAGTTCATTGTCGTCATGACAGGAAGCATGAAAGCACAAAGCAAAACAAGGTTCTGGAGATGCAGCTGAGAGTTCAATATTGAGATTAACAGACAGCAGAAAGAGAAGCATCTGAGATCTCAAAGCCTAGCACCAGTGATACACTTCCTCCAATAAAGTAAGACCTACTCCGACAAGGCCAAACCTCCCAATAGTACCACTCTCTATCAGCCTATGGGGACCATTTTCATTCAGACCAACACACACACCCTAGAAGTTGTAGGTGTACAGGTAGTGAGTGCAAGATGCAAGCTCGAACTCCCTTTTCTGGTTCTCTCATTCTTGCTTTCTCCAATATCTACCTATCTTTTTACCTACCATAAATACTAGCTCCAGACCAAGTACAGATATAATGAATGTGTAATGAATTATATGTCTGTTTATGTAATTAATCATCCACTCTTCATAGCCAAGGCAATCCTGGTTTTCTGACCAAACCTTAACTGGTATATCCCAGCATATATAATTTCCCATTTAAATAAGAGGTATAGAATTATTAATAAACCAATAGTACTAATTTTTTTTAAGTATAATAATGTTAAAACTTACTTTTCCTTTCTGACCATCACACCATTTTTTTCGACCCCAGGAATCTGTAAATGCTAGACTCTATACAATGATAATCTTTTGCTTACAAAGAATAGACCTAGCTTTGTTTTCCTTTCCTACAGGATCAATGATGCACATTAGTGAGATCGGTATCTAGGGGACCATTGTAGCAACCTATTGCCCCCTAACTAAGCAAAACCATCTGGCCTTTAGAGAAATTGAACCCATATTACTGACCTCAATTAACACTGGATTTTAATCAGTTGAAGAAATAAAAGCTATAATTAATGCAATTGCCTCTTCCAAGTCCCTAAGAACTAAAATATTACATTACCCATATTTACATTCGAGCTCCAAAATGCATTCTTTTGTATAAGGTGTGACGAAAGCTACAGTACCATCACTATACCCTGAGTGATTGACAGGGATTATATTTTCTAACTCAGCATGATTCTTTTCTCTAATAGGTTAGAGAAGAAAATAACATCCAGAAAAATAAGTAGCACAGTTGTTTATTAAAGAAAATTCATGTCCACTGCCTCTAATCACAAGCCACCATACCCAGTATTCCTCCTGAGCTCCTTTGGAAAAAAAGGCACATTCTTTTGGTCATGCACATTCACATATGTGCAATGAATTAAATTCCATGACTTGTTAAATATTGTGTAAAAATTGTATTGAAGTTTCATTCCTCTGAGTGACTTGACAAATCACATGGTTTTATGCTTTTTGATATTCTCAGTTTTCACCTTTGTGGCATTTAGAAGGCAGAGAGAGCTGTTTTCTTGTAAATAGCAATCCTTTCCAACTTCCTAATTGCTTTGATTGGACATAGATGTTTGTCTTCCAGACTCAATGCATTGACTTTGAAGGGCTTTTAAACAAATATCCCTCATATACTTTTTGATGAATACATTCATTTATGTTTTTTTTTACTGCCCTATAGACAGTCTCAGACAAGAACTAAATTCTAATGGCTACAAGTCACAGGATAAAGACTATATACGATCTCTCAAGTTTCCTTTTCTGTCTTAGCTCATATGATGCTGTATGTCTCCATTGAAACCAGAGCGCTTCTATAGAAAAGCTTTATGACATTCATTCATAGATGTAGATAAATAGGAGGCAAACTTCAGTGTGTGTGCAATGGTATGGTTTCTATGTCAAATGATGATATTTTAGAGATCCATTTTTCATATTGTAATATTCTGACAATAGCTACCCTAAAAAGTCAGACTGTAATCCCTAAAACATGTAAATATAAAAAGGGTCTTTGAAGATGCTAGTAAATCGTCTAAGACTATGTCTTAGATCCTAACTGCAATCATGTGTCTTCTAAGAGAGATAAACACTCAGAAGAGAAAAAAGCATTATAGTATTGTAAGGCCACACTGGAGTGATGTAACCAGAATAAAAAAAATAAATAAGTAAAAAAAAAAAAAGTCCTGAAATCCAGTTGTTAAGAAAATACCAAATAGACTCTATGCCTTTTCTATGCCTTCAGGAGGGAATTAAGTCCTGCCAATTCCCTGCCAATTTGTAACCTATTCTAGCCACTGTAATGTTTAAAAATACAAATATTTTTCTAAGTCATCAAGTTTATAGCCTTATGCTTTTAAAGCTACAGGAAATAAATGCACATAATTTTCTATATGATTGAACACCCAAGATGACAGATAGATTCTTCCAACCCCAGAACAGCAGAACCAACTGAAAACAAAA